>VWYI01049382.1:24611-50798 GCA_013399455.1 Anthoscopus minutus | reverse complement strand
GTTTTGTTTGGGGGCCGCGCTTGTTCTGTTTGGGGTCTGGGCGGTCCCGGCCCGCACCTGCCCCGCAGCGCCCGAGCCTTCCCGGCCCGCCCGGGGCCGCTGCCGGCTCTGCCGCGGGGCTGTCACCCGGCCCCTGCGGGCGGCGGCCGGGCCTTGTCCGCCAGCCCCCTCGCCCGGTTTATCCCTGGCCGTTCTGGGCCACTGGGAAACTGGGTCACGGCGCGGCCCCGCCGGCTGCACGGGAAGAACCGGGCAAGAGCGCGAGGCCACTTCGTGTTCGCACTTTAAGGCACCTAAAAGGTGTCAGAGAGCGGCTCCAGCGCCTGGGGCCGTGGGCTCCTGGAAAACCTCGGGATTGTCCGCTCTGGAGCGGCAGGACAGCCCCCTCCAAATCCCCTTGGAAGCGTTGCCCTGAACCGCACGTAGCATCGAGGAGATTCTCCACTTGTGTTTGTTTCCTTTCCATTCTTTAGCGCAGTGAGAACAACCGTTGCCGTTTGTATGGCAGGACAGAATAAAACACTAAAGCACGTTCTCAATTAGACCACCTGATGATGAATGAACTGCACTAACTAGCTAGTTTCAGTGATTTGAAACTGGCAAAACTCAAAAGCTGCTCCCACAACTCGACTGCTTCCTTTCCCTGTGCTAGAGCAGTGAAACAAAACACTGGGATGGCTCTGGAGTTGCACTAACTTTGTTTCTGTTAAGCGTTGTCAGAGGGAACCCAGGGCTGAGCAGTAGGGAGGAGTCAATGTCCGTGTTGCATTTTCTCTTCTCGTTCTCTTCTAGGTTTCTTAGTCTTTTTAGCTCTGCTTTTTTTCAGTTACTGACCTTTTATTCTTCTCAGAACATTTTGAGAGGGGGAGACCAAAGCCCTGGACACTCCTTTGGGGGGAGTTTGGACTGTGTGACTCCTGAGGCCCCTTCTGACCTATGAGCCTGTACCTTAGGACAGGTTCTCATTCTCCAGCACTGCACAGCTGTTCTCTCTCCGTGTTTTGCTGCTGTTAAAATGCTTTCAGTAATGACTGCAGCAACCACCACTGGCTCTGGGTTCCTGTGCTTTGGTAGTCTGGCTGCCCCAGCACCCTGGAACAGGGCACGAGCACCGGGGCAGCTGCAGGTGACGGATGAAGGGAAGGAGCCACAGTGGCAATGCAGTTCCTGCCCTTTGCTGGTCAAGTTTGTTGAGTTTTTCAGCTGTGCCATGATGTCATTAGGAGGGACACAGAGAGTTGGGTCAGAGGGCCCTTGTGGGCATTCTTGACACGGATTTCTGTAGAATTCCCCCTCAAGGGCTGGATGAATGCATAAATGGAAAATGAAAACAAAATGAGGAAACAAATGACAGTTACATGGAACTCATCCAAAAGGAAGCAATTTGGAAAGAAAAAGAAAAAAAAAAGCTTGACATGCTGCTTTAATGGTGACCCAGGCTCATATCACTGTCACACAGCTGCTATTGATGTGGATGAAGAGGTTCCCACCTCCCTGTCATGAGTGTGAGGGAGATAACTCGTATCTGCTGTCTATTCTGCCCGCAGTCACCATTGTAGTAACTTCTCCAGCTCCCAGACAGCTTCCTATCTGCCTCCTCTTTTGCAGATTCTCTTTCATTTCTCGAGTCATGTAGTTATATTCCTGAAACAGGATTGATGCAGTTATTAAAATACATAT
Source organism: Anthoscopus minutus (assembly GCA_013399455.1). Classification (NCBI taxonomy): domain Eukaryota; kingdom Metazoa; phylum Chordata; class Aves; order Passeriformes; family Paridae; genus Anthoscopus; species Anthoscopus minutus. The sequence goes on along the minus strand of VWYI01049382.1, from coordinate 49,118 downwards.
TCTGGTGCTTGCTGGGGTAAGAGTGGGCTTCTGACTGAAAATCATATGGTATCTTTGATCCTATTAATGAAAAATAAAAATTAATCCATAAGAGTGTTTTTGAGGGTAATATAAGGGTAATATAGACTTTACAAGGTACCTGAACAGCTATGGATCACATTTTAAGATTAGCAGAAATACTGTAGAAGTCCTCAAATATAAAATGTTAGGGTGTGGAAAAGGGAACAGGCTTTTGGCACAGTGTATAAGCACAACCACATGCCAATCTCCAGGTGCCTCCTTTTGTCCCCACATCAGAGGTGATCTTCAAATGTTTGAGTCGCTTGAATATTTTGAGGCTCGTCCTAATTATTTTGCTCTCATTCTCAAAACACTCATGCCTGCTCAGTAGGATGAACATCGCGATTGCTAAATTAGAACCGTGTTTCACTAAATCTATGGAAAACATCATTTCCCATTGGGAAGTGAACTGCTGGAGCACAAGTGGAGAGCAAGTTCCCCAGGCAAGGGCACTGCAGCTGAGGCCGTTGTGCCGTGGCTGTTCCTCCCAGCCAGAGCTGGGCCCTGCGGGACCCTGTCAGTGGTGATGGGGCTGGGGGCAGGAGGCGGGGGTTGACCCAGTTTTCAGCCTTTCAGCCATTTTTCAGTACTGTCATCAACTTTGTGTTGCATTTTGCTGCTTAGAATTTACCCAAATCAAAATGGAAAAGCGATGGAGATCCATTGAGGCATCTAAAGGAGAGGCAATGCCAGTACACCCTTGTGCTTCCTCCAATTATCCTCAAGTCTTTCTGGCAGTTCCCATCCTGGAGAAAGGCTGTGACAAGACAGGGGAAGGGGGAAGAAAGACTTCCCATGAGTTTGGTCATATCCAATGTGCTGATCCAGACAGGCAAGACCTGGGGCAGATGGGTCTCATTTCTCTTCATACTGCAAAGACCAGCAAGTGAAGAAGTAGAGGCTTAAAGGATATGTGTATTTTTTTCCTCCTGTGTAATCTTTATTGAGAAATAAAGAGAAATCCATAGTGTTAATCTGAACCTCCCCTCTTCCACCACCCCAATGTACAGTGCTGTGCTGGTCAGACCAGCTAAGTTATCTTCTTATCCCTCCTCATTGCTGTTCTCTTCCTTTCCTTGGGAGACTGAGATGTGCCTATTGTCAAGTTCATTCAGGCAAGACTCTAAAGAAATTATTTAAGAAAATAGTTTGGAAAAAGTTAATTTGGGTCAAGGAGGGATTAAGTGAGGAAATTGTTTCTTTACATCCTTCTGCTAAGAAGTAAGCAAGGGAAGAGATTGAAAATAAACCTTGTTGAGCCCATTTTTGGAGTTATTTTGTATGTGCTCTGTCCTTTTGGTAGCTGTCATTGCTTAAATCCATCTAACTTGATGAGGAAGGAAAGAGATTCAGCTTGAGAGCAAATTCAAAGTGAAAAGATTTGGCCAGTGACATGATGAAAGGGATAAGTGTAGGTAGAATGGGATTAAACAGAAGTATTCTTGGTATTGAACACACAGCTCAGAGGCCTTTACTCCTGGCAGCTTCATTTGAAGCCAAATTTGTATCCCTTTTGCATGGAAAAGGAAAGATAAAATTAATTTAAAAAAACAATGTGAAATTGAGCAAGATAGAAATTGTTTGATAGAATTGATAGGCACTTAGGAAGCCTTACTGCAAAACATCAGGAGCAGCATCAGGGAGCAGCTGTGGCAGGAGGGATGCCTGGGTTTGGAGGTGTGAAGAGGCTGTCCTGGTGGCTGCAGCTGTGCTCAGGAGAGACCTGGCTGCACATTCCCCTGGTCCCTGTGCAGGGAGAGGCCCTGACAAACAGCTCTGCTCTGTTGCGTTCCTGCTCCTCTGTGCCTATTGTTTCCTTCTTGCCTTTGAAACCTCAGCTTAAAAGAGTAGCTTGTAAAAGTGGAATTCCCTGGTCCTTGCATAGTATTCTATTTACTACCGTGAGCATGAGTTCTGTATGCACCAGAGGACAGTGGCTAGAACTACAGTGTGGCACAGTCACACTCTGTTGTACAAAGCCAGTTGTCCTCACCACACTGAGAGTGAGGGAGCAGCTCAAATTCTCTCACTTGGGGAGTAAACACAAGGGAGAAATTAAGGCACAAGACCAAAACTGAGTAAGAAGTCAGCAGAAGAGCCAGAAACAGGGTCTGCTAACTCTGTGCATTATTTGTTTTTTAGGGTATGCTGACAGTATTAATAACAAAAGAATTGGCTCCGTTTCCACACTTGGGCTATGAAATATGCATGCCTGTGTTCCTGCAATCAGGGGAGCACTGTCCTCCTCCGAGGAGCGCTGCAGGTTAGCACTCTGACAGGGTCCCCGTGGCTGCCTGCTTCTCGGTGCCTGTCACCTTCTGTAGTCATCAAGTGGATAAAGAATTTTTGTCATGCTGCTTCATGAATGAAGCCTGTGCTCCTAAAGAGCATAAGAATTAGCTCTGAAGTGTGCATTAGCACAAAGCCGAGGATGTTGAAAATCATAAGAACTAAAATACACATGCATTCCATTTTCCCTTTCCCTTATCCTAACTCTGAGTAGGGACGGAGTCTGGGTTTAGTTTGTCGTGGGTTTTTTTCACCCTGGCTGCCACTAAAATGCTTGGGACTGGAGAGCTACCAGCCCTTTGCTTTTAGCATCATTTAAAAATCTTCCATTTAGAGACCATTCTGATATCTTGGTGGTTTTTTCTTCGTCGTCTTTTTTTAACTACTAAGGAAATTTGCATGAAAATGGAATCATTGTTTCTGAAGAGTTCCATCTGCTCCTGCTGCTTATTCTGGAGCTGAAGTCATAATCCTCCGTTTGTAAAATTTCCCATTGAAGAGATTTTTGGCTTGTTAGAGTTTCAGCACAAAATTTCAGAACAGAGGAAATATAGATGCTTCACCCAGGGAAAAAAAAAGAAAAGGCCTGGGGATGACATCAGAACTGCCAGTATATCTGCAGTCAATACACTGTAATTCCATAGGGACTGAGGGAGTAGGAAATAGGACAGTACATGAGGTGTGCGGGGCTTGAGGTGGGAAAATGCATTTCCTCACAGCATAATGAAAGAACTGTAATCTTCTGAGTGGCTCAATAAATAGGATTCCTTTTGGTGGAAGTGAAAGGGCAGCAGTGGTTCAGGGCAACAGGGATGTTCAGACCAGCCAGAAACGAGTAAAGTCCCTTTGGCCAGACTGGAACTGACAGGCTTCTCCCAAAGAGGATCCGTAGGATGGATATTCATGTGGCCACTCTCACAGCCCTCTATTTCCGAGGAATATTCTGTGAACGAGAACAGGCTTTTTGTTTTAAATCCTTCTCTTCCTGTGTTTACTTACATTGATGTGCAATGCCGTGCTTGTGTGTGCCTGCGTGTAAAGGCTAGGCGCATCCACTCGAAGCGGTAGGAAACGGAGAATCTCGTGGGCTGGGAGGTGACACTTGTCCTGCTCGGACCTCTGTCGCTATGCAGAAATGCTGCGGGAAACTGGGTCAGGGCGAGCTGGCAGCGGCCGCGGGGCTGCGGCTCGGCCGGGCTGGGCTGGGCTGGGCTGGGCAGGGATCGCGTGCGGGGCTCCCTCCGCCTGGTCCCGAAGATATTCCAGGAGAATCAGTGACCTCCTTTTGCATCCTCATTTACGGGATTGTTTCCCGCACCATGTGCGGTGTTGGCGAAGACATTGCATATGTATGAACCGGGCTGTGCTTAAATAGGTAATACATAGTTCTGCTCGGGAGAAGCAATTCATCTGCAGCGTTTGGCATTTTCTCTGTTAATTAGATCGTGGTGTGCACGTGTGCCCCTGCGTGCGGCGCCTGTGCTCGGGAACTGCCCCGTTAACCCTTCCCGTGCTGGCAGTTTCCAGAAGAGCTGTCCCCCATCACTGACTTCACACATCCCTGCTGCTCATCGGCACTCCTGCGTTATCTCCTTTCCCATGTGATGTCCATTCTTCCTTCTCCCGAGCAGTGCCACGTGCACACAGCTCTGGAACTCCAGCAGGAGCTGGATCACAGAATCATAGAGCAGCTTGGGTTGGAAGGGACCTTGATGACCATCTGGCTCCAGCCCCACTGCTGTGGGCAGGGATGCCCCTCACTAGACATGGCTGAGGGGTCGACAGGTCCCGTCCCACCGAGCCTGGTGCCCCAGCCAGACACTCACTGTCCCTGCATGTCCCTCCCTGGCTTGTTTTCACTTCTTTCTGTTGGCTGCTGAACTCTCCTCCTTTGTAAAATCTCTGAATGTACTATCCTTGCAGGGGAATTGACTCCTGGAGATGTCAGTCCACAGCTCTGTCTGCAGTTCAAGCATAACCATTAGCAGCTATGGAACTTTATATACAAATCAGAGGTATAATTTACCTCTTTAGGGACAAAGGATGGCTGATACCAACACACCAGCTTTGAGTGCAGCCGTGCTCTCTGAGCTCCACAGGAAATACACTTAGCTAAACACAGTTGTAATTACGTGCAGCTTCCAACCTCTGTTTTCTTGCTGTTCTGTACCATGGTAGTACTCATATACCAGGGGCTTGGGAAAGCCTAGCCATCTACACCTCATCCCAATCAGTCTTACTACCTTGTTGCCATCTGCTTCATCTCTTCCATCTTCTCTCTTATGTGTCCCTGGCCTTCAGAGCCTTTTAAAGAGATCATTTTGGTCTGCTGGTCAGGTAAAGCCTGATCTCTTGGGGAGCTTTTTTTTGCTCAGCTGCTCCATGGCTCCAGGTTTGGCTGGGACAGCCCCTCCTGCTCTGCCTAAAGGTCAGCTTTTCATCCAGGGATCCCGCAGAATCCACAGTTCTTACCATCAAACCCCTCTGTGATGTCTGCCACTGTGCCTTCCAGAGGCTTCTCTGGGGCTGGGGGGAAGACACTGGGGAAGGCCTCAAGCTCCTGGCTCAAGGCACAGCTTTTGCACTGACAGGCATGGACCCTGACATCCAAAAAATTCATTAGCTGGACACAGATTGCGATAGTAGATATTGGCAGAGGATAATGGACTGTGTTCTGTTTGATATTGAATGCTTTCAGAGGAGAAGCTAGTGCTGGGCTTCAAGGATAAAGAAATAACTGGCAAATTCATATCTACATACTGTTCTGAAAAAGGTAACATCACTTCTTCAAGGGGAAAGCCTATGTTAAAGTTTGTTATCACTTTTTGTATCTTCAATTTTGAGGAAGGGTCCCTTTCACTTACCTGACAACCACAGGAAAAGAGACATTTTTCAGATCTGTCAGGTCAGTTTGTCTTTGTTTTGTGCTGCAGGTGAGGCTGTGTCACAGGCTGGTCTGGGGCTTTGCTGTCTGGCCTTCAGAGCTGCCCACAGAACTGTGTGTGAGCTGTAGTAGCATGTACACATAGCTGCTTGTGTTACTGAGGCATACAACTCCTTTGTTTTTGCTTTTTAAATTAATTTCTTGCTTTATTTCTGTATGCAAAAACACAGAGACTCACATGTATGACCTGAGCACAAATTCTGCACAGCTACAGCAAAGTTCTAAATGAGACTAGAAATTACATGTAGCTCTGTGATTTAATTTTCTCTGACATATTGAGTCTATGTTTTAGCCTACAGAACTCCACAGCTGTGCCCTAATTCTCTTTTCCTTGTGATCTCAACATCGCTGCCTTTTAAGGCATTGCTATTCTTGGATCTCAGCAGGACACCATGTTAGACTGTCACCCTGCTCGCTGTATTGCCAGTGCAGAAAGCAGCTTCTCCCTGGACTTGCAGAGAATATGTTTAATCAAACTTTGGAGCAATTTAGTGGGTGGATGAGACTAGATCAGAGTGCTTTATATTTTACATGATAATGTGTATTGAGGTGAGGGTGTACGGGTTCCTCTGTGATTGCTGTCTCAGGGTATAAGGAAGGTGTTTATGTTTTGTTACAAATAACAAGCAATAATGTAGTTAGTCTGGCAAAGCTCACACAGGAAAAGCTGGATGTCCTTTGCTTTAAAGGAGAGGGTCGCTGCCCTCTGGGTATTTATGTTCAGTTTCGTTAAGTGACATTCATATCCCTAGAACTCAGAAGTCTAATTCCTGACTTAACCTAATACTGAGAGTGTATAACCCCGGTGTGGCCCTTATCTAACATCTTACATTTGCTCCTGTAGACATAGTGCAAGTGCAGTTTGCTAAATTTGGTATAGGAAGTAGCTCAGTGTGATTTGGGCTGTTGTGACACACGATGTGGCACCTCACGGTGAGAGCTGTGGATCTGAGCATCCAGGGTGTCTCCGGTGAGTAGCAGGGGCTGTTTTCAGGAGTACGTGTGCTGCAAAGTCATCACAACGCAGCACAAAGAGCCCTGTAGTTTCTGCTGATAAGATTCCTGGTGGTGAGCGCTGGGAGTTTTCTATTTGCCTAGTTTCCAAGATGTATGATAAAAACCCTAATGCAGATTTTAATTTTTAACTTCTAAAAAATGCGTGGGATTATCTTGGGTGAGCAACACGAACATATCATGCCATTGGAATGTCAAAAATTTAATGCATAAATCCAGGCGCTGTTGTTGGGGCAGATAATTTTAATTTCAAATCTGAATCTTACATGTTTCCTCTCAAACCCTCTCACATCTCTTGCAGTTGGGGAGAATCCGTCTGGCAAAACCCGCTGTGCTGGGCTGGGGAGGATTTATGGCCGTGGTCCGCAGCCAGCAAGGTTGCAGAGAGCAAGGCAGCTCTGTCTGTCTGTCTGTCTGTCCTGCACATGGACATGCTGTGAGTGGGGCCTCGGCTGCACCCGCTCCTCAGCCCTGAGAGCAACTGTGAGAATCCTTTTGGTTTTGCTAATCTGCCATTTTCACATTCCCAAAGCCAGGAAAAGCAGGGCAGCAGAGGAGGTTCCTGGAGTTCCAGTGTCTCTCTGGGGCTGCAGTGGGAGCTGTGGCCAGGATGGTTCCCGCAGAGAGCAGCTCAGGACAGGCTTAATGAGGGGAAATCAACCCCCCTAATTCGGGGGCTGTGTCCTCGGGCAGTCACGGGGAGAGGTGGATTCCTCCAGCAGGCGATTCAGAGGCGTCTGTTGAGAACTCATCACAGTCCTAACACGGGTATGCTCCGAGCACAAGGTTCCTGCACAAGGAATTCAGGTCCCGACTTCCACCAGCAGCTGCTCCAGAACCGGCTGGGAAGAGCTGCTGCTCTGTGCCATGAGCAGAGCTTGGAGCCTCACGAGACATGAAATTTGGGAATCTCTTTGGCCTTGGTTCCAGCCTTGGTGTTGTATTTTCGGTCCCCTAAATCCTCACTGTTTCAGCAATTCCTGTGGGCATGAACTGCTCCTGCTGTTGGATGTCCTGTGAAAACCTATAGCTGAAAAACCTTTCTGTCACTGTGCTCCAGCACGGCATCATCTCACACTCCTGCTTTTCCAGCAGACTGCTCTGGCTGTGCAGCCACGGGTCCCTTCTCTCTTTAGACGCCTTAATGAGGCCGAGGTTTGTGGTCAGGACTGCTGACAGGAAAGAGAAAGGGGAAAACAAAAATGAGTATAGGGAAGTGTTGTGGGAAGAGCTTTCCACAGGATGCATGGGATTTAATGTCCTCAGGACACAGTCAGAGGAATTCAAAGGAATAAAATCTCTATGACAAATCATAGAATTGTTGCATTGCATTTAATGCATTTTAATTGACTCTGGTTTTGTCCCCCGTTGGTTTTATAGTGCTGTCATCTGGAAGACAAAGTATAGAGCTGTGCTTTCCCAGCAGAGCTGTGCCTGTGTCTGCACTGGTTGGATCTAGAAGGCCAGGCTTGGTGTGAGCTGGAAAATTACCCTGTAAATGAACCAGAGCAAATTTAAGTTTGAGGAATCTCTTGAAATGTGAGTAAAAAATTGACTAAATACCAATTAAGTGAGCACGAAGCTGGATCATGTGGAAAATAGCATGTAAAGATGTTGTTAGACTGTATAGTGAGACCTACCTACGTCGGGATCAACTTGATATCCAAAAAATTAGTTCCACCATGTGGAAAAGTTCTTGACTCCAAAGCAGACACTTGGCACAGAGCAGATCCTCTGCTGCTTCAGCTGGGGAAGTAGCTGGTAATTAGAGGCTCATCTGTGAATCACCATCAAAGAAAATGAGGGCACAGTTTTTAAATGGGCTTGATGAAAACAGAGGGATATTGGAATTAGAGGCTCATGGTTTCTTCTCCGGGTTTGAAGAAGAGTGTGATTTGTCATGGGTTGCATTGTCAGTGCACCCTGCTTGATCCTTTTCCTGTCTGCTCAGTTTGTCTGGAGGTTGTTTGGGTTCTCTTGTGCAGGATGACCACTTTTCTCAGTTTCTCCTACTTCCCTCCCCATTTGTGAAATCAAGGGAAATTCCTTAGTACGCAGAAGACCCTGCTTATCTTTGAGCAGCTTCCTTATGTAGAACAGTTTTATGACTATAGAAATTTCATCCTGAAAATCTGCTGCAGTCCTTGGGGCTCATGTTATAAGCAGTCAGTTGTAGCTGTTACCACTGTGCAGTGGCTTTCCTCCTCAAGTACATTATCGTATTACCATAGATTTAAATATTTGATTTACAAAATGTCGCTGCCTGATACTCCAGCAGTATCATGTAAGACACATCACAATATATACCGAGTGTAAAGATTGTTTTAAATGGCTTTAATACAGACAGAGGTCAGAAAAGGCAAGATAACAGCAGAAGAGGCTATGTCAAAAAGTAATTAGAGCAGGACAAATGGATTGTGCAGGCATGTCGAAGGCTGTTATTTCTGTAGGCAGTGAGTAGGAAAGGTGTTAATGTAATGTGACAGATCTGGAGCAAAAATGAGGGTGCAGGAAAAACAAATAGGAGCTGACCAATGGAATGGTTTAAATTATGAGGTTTGCTTTAACATAATTTGATTACACATGAAAGAAATGTTTAGTGTGGTTTCTTTGAAAACCTAATTGTCTTAAATACTGCATGTTCAATTCAGTCTTTACACCCAAAGCAGCAGCCCCTGTGCTGGGGCAGCCTCGCTCCCTGTCAGGAATAGGCATGGGAATGCTTTGCCCTGTGTGGCTTCACAAATGAGAGGAGGATGGAAGATTTTTTTTTCCCCTAATGTTTGTCTAATAAAATTGGCTCTTTTTGCAGTCATGTACATCTTAATTTGGAACCTCGTGCTAGCTGGGGTGGGTGGTATCTGGGCCTGGGTGCTGCTGGTGCAAGTAATGTCTGAACTATCCAGTTCATGAGAAGGAAAGGATGAAGATTGGCTTTAGCAGGAGGAAGACAGGAAGGTAACATGTGTTTTCTGGATTCAGCTCTTGCCCCGTTCAGAATTGGAACCAATATCAGTAGGAGGGGGAGCAGTGGCAGAAATGCCCCAGATTTCCAGGCTGCTCCAAAGGACTGAAGGATACAAAGAACTTCCCCAGCACTGTTCTGCTCTTCAGTGTTGTGCTGAAATCACACAACCTGCTGTACACACAAGGATTTGACCTTGCAGCCAGGACATCCTATGTGGCTTATGGGGACATTTTCCTCATATTTGCAACAGCAGAAGCTTAAAATGATGAAAGCATTTTTCTAGAGGAGCCCCCTCTGCAGATTTGAGCTGGGCACTTCAGGTTATGGCTGAACAGTGAAAGGGGATGCAGAGCTCATGACAAATTATATTTAGGGGGCCCTTATCCCCTAAAACAGGACCAGGTGTGTCACTGTGCCACTCCTGTGCTGGTTGCCTTTCCTTGCTGCATTGGGGGCCTCTCGAAAGGAAGTTGAATTTACACAAGGATTTTTTTGAGTGTGGGGATTTCTTCTGTGCTGTTATCCTCAGTTGCCCTTGCCTTCCTGATAAATATATTTTCCATAGATTTTGACATTTCACAATTTTATTTAAGCTTGAATTCATCTTAGGAAGTAGTTGTTGTTTATAGATGGTTGTAGATGGTAAGTCACTCACTCTCCAATCTGAGGTATGGGCAGGAGGTTCTTACAGAAGCTGGGAGTTCGGGTGATGTATTTTTTTCATTGGAATATGCTGTTTTCTGCATGGATGTATTCTTGGCTAGTTACAAAGGGGAAGTCTGAAGGTTTATCAGGGTATACCTGATAGTTCCTCCATAATTTTGTTCCTGGTTTTGTAAATTTTGGAAGAACATTTCAGGTCATCTTTTCATTTTCTTGTAAAAAAGGAAAATAGGATTACAAACTTCAGCAAGTTAAATTGAATACTTAAAGATGATTGAGGGCAGAAAGGGACATTTTAAATAGCCACTCCTACTGACAGAAGAGCTAACTGCAGGAAGATGAAGCCCGAAGCGCCATCCAGCCCGTGAGCAGCCCCCGGGGAGCGGAGGATGCTGCGGAGCTGCTCAGGGCAGCGCCGGGGCCGGAGCTGGCGTCTTGCGAGGACAACAAAAGCTGGTGCTGAAAGCGGCTCCGCATCGGTGCCGTGCTGCGGCTGAGGCAGCCTGTGCACAGCCGGGGGTGACTCTGGGGGTGTCCCGGGAGGGGCTGTGCTCGGGACGGCCGTGTGCGCCCGGCCCCTCTGTGTGCGCCCGGCTCCCCTCTGTGTGTGCCCGGCTCCTCTGTGTGTGCCCGGCTCCCCTCTGTGTGTGCCCGGCTCCTCTGTGTGTGCCCGGCTCCCCTCTGTGTGTGCCCGGCTCCTCTGTGTGTGCCCAGCTCCCCTCTGTGTGCGCCCGGCCCCTCTGTGTGTGCCCAGCCGCATTCCCGGTGTGCCCAGCCTCATTCCCGGTGTGCCCAGCCGCATTCCCGGTGTGCCCAGCCGCATTCCCGGTGTGCCGGCCCTGCCATGCCGCTCGCCGTGTCCTCGGTCGGGTGCTGCCCTCTCCCGTCCAGCGGCGGCCGCACGGACCCGCGGGGACAGCGCGCCGTGTCCACTGAGCCCGCAGGAGCCCTGCAGCGCAGCACGTGTTAAACTCGCTGTAGAGCCCATGGATGCAGATCCTTCGGTGTTTTCTCTCATCCGACACAACCCAAGCGTTTGTCTGTGCCCGGTGACAGCCCTGCACAGCCGGGATGCCCGGCCACATCCCGTGCGTGGCCCAGGTCTCTGCGCTGTCACCATGTGCCACCTCCCCATCCCTCTGCCAAATCTCCGGTGTGTAAGAGGCACGGAGCAGCCACGACATTCCCGAACAGGATTTTCCCGACACCTAATGATCCAAAGAAGCTCCCAAGCTGCTGCAGTCCCAGCGATGTGTTGGCTGAATTTGCAATTCTGAAGGTTTTTTCCTTCTTTGTTTTGCCATCTGACCTGAAATTTGAGGAGATGTCCTCACTGTTTGTTTGTTTTTCCATGGGCATACAAAAAATTGCTGCTCACCACTAAGCTGGAATTTGTAAATACTGGTCAGAACTATAATAACTACAGTTACAGTAACAAACTTGGTCCGTTGTTGCTATTATTAAAAACACCAGCAACTGCAGCAGGTTGGTATAGCTGTGTGACTGCAGTTTGTGTTGTCTGGCATAAAGTCATCTTTTGGCTTTTCAGTTTATCACCTTAATGCACAGAATTTTCCCACCTCTTCAAATCTGGGAGATACTCTCTGCCTCCTGGCCTACAGGCCTTTCCTCTGTTCCCGCACCCTGCTAAACATCATCTCCTGCCCAGGTCTGGGTGAAGAGATTTGGGCTCATTTATGTCCACACTGGCAGGTGGGTGCACTGGTTCTGTGGACACGCCAGGACAAAGCCCCATCTGCATCTGCAGTGGGCTCTGTGCCTGCACATCGAGCCTGCCACAAACAACTGGAAGAGCTGCAAGGACCCAACCCTGCCCTGCTGTGCTCAGGGCTCTGTGAGGCTCTCACTGGTAACAGGGACCCAGCCCAAGACTTCCCCGTGTTTTCCAGTATGATCTGATGATGTGTGACCTGATTTGGTTACTGGGAGTTACAGGAGGTACACTCTTAGAATGGATGGAGCCATCCCATGGGAAGGGAATGGAACTCAATTGCCTCCTCATAGAAATGTAAAGCTTCTCCCTTTGCAATTCCCCTTTCTTGTACTTTCCCACTAAGGCAGTAAAACCATATACTTGCCATGCTTACAAACCCATTTGTTTTCCTTTTTTCCTCTGAAGGCGACCTCTCTGAGGAGCCCTTAACCTCCCCCCTGCCTTTTCCTCTGTTACACAGAGCTGCTCTCTGCTGTTTGTCACCACCAAGCGAGGTGCAATGAAACTCTTCTTGTAACCACTCAATTGACTGGTATGGCCAATTCGGTAGCCAGGCAAATAAAAATAGAAATAAACAGATAAAAATGGAAATCAATAGAAGGATTCAATTTACACAATGACCTATCAAACCAGTAAGAAGGAGAAAATTGCTTAATTTTATGTGCACCAAGTGACCAACTTCACTAGAATTATTAACACCACGTTCCTGGTGTGTTTAACACCAGGGAGGAGAGGAATTACCCGATCTGTTGTTAAACCATTATCACAGAACAGCTCAGACATCAGGTGGATGTTTATTATCATTCCTTGCAGTTCCTTCCATAGCTCCTCTAAACAATTTTATATTAATCTTTAAATTTTTTTCTCTGAAATAGCTGCATACATAGTGAGTGGAATAGATCTTTTGGAGAAAGTACACACTGTGTTTACCTCCAGCTAGTCCTCTCACTGCAGTGCCTGAAAGCAGTAATGTCCGCTGTACTGAGGCTGTTGAGATGTGTTAATCTGAATTTTTATCATTTATTCAGATACATTTGCAAGCCAAGTTAGTTCTGGTTGCAGGTGCTGGGTCTCATTCCCCAGGTTCCTGTGCCTGCCAACCCATGTGGGTGCAGGTGCTGCACAGCAGAGGTGCTGCCAGCAGCATCCTTGTTGGTAAAATGAAAACTAAGCCAGGACTCGGGTATTTTCCTTGGGATCTGTTTGCTGCTTGAAATCAAATCCCCTTCAGTGCTGTAGTTTGGTCCCTGGCCAGCCCGGTGGTGTGGGGGCAGCCCTGGGTTTGTCGCCTTCTGCGCCGAGATGTGCTGGGTTTTGTTATCACAGCCTGGACTTTGTTCCTGCCACAAAGGGGCTGATGGCTCAAACTGCGGGGACACAACAGAGCCCCGATTGTCATGAAAATGGGCAAAGCCTTGCTGGAGCACGGGGAATTATGAAACTGTGGCCGTGGGTGGGAGAGCAAGAGCTCAAGGACGGGCTGCCCCTCTCCTGGGGCCACGCAGCTCTGCCAACCATGCTCTGCCCAGACCTGAAGTTTTCATCTAAGTTTTTGGGATTGGCTGTGGCAAGTGATGGTATTGGCAGAGAGTGTCCTGGGAGAGCTGTGCTGGCCTGGCCTGGCACTGTTCAATCCATTTTAGTACTGGCTCATCACACCACTTTGTCTCCATATTTCTGAAAAAGCCACATCTTTTGAGAATTCCTTCTCTTTGGAATGGTGATCTCATGGCACATGACCAGGGAGCACCCAGGGAGAGGGGTAGTACCTCCTCTTGCTTCCTGTGCCTGTCTCTTATGGCTTTAACATCAGGACAATAAATCCCTTGCAGGCAGCAGTGCCACTTGCTCACTTTTTGGCAATACTTTTGGCTTTTACTGTTATGAGCTGGTGTCATTATAAAGTCTTGGATGTTGGTTACAGTAGCATCAGGTTTTTTTGTCTGAGGTGGGATTTGGCTGATACAGGCTAAAATAAGAAACACCTACTTTATTTTTCTTTTGCCTGGACTTACTGCATGGCTGTTTGGGTCAGACAGCAGAACTCATTTTTCCTGTCTCTTTGCCTGCCCATTCCCAGTTGGCCAATGATTTTACAGAATGGTTTCAGATCTCTGCAATTATTTTCTGCCCTTAAGGATTTATTATGGATAAACTGACATGTGTATTTAATGTGAGTTTTGAATAATTTGGAAGATTTGGGTTGTTTAGGCAATTGCAATTTTTCCCAGCCAGGTTTTACCTATAATTGCAGTTTCAGAATCAGGAGCGAGCTTCTTTTTTCAGATTTGTTTTGGGGGATTTTTTTGGTGTGTCTGTGTTTTGGGTCCAAACAGCAGTTGTAGGAGCAACTTTGTGTTATCTGGAGATTAAGTTGCTTCATTTCAGCCTGCTGTGTCCACACCACACTGCGGCTTTACAAAATAAGCACTCTGCATTCTGGTCACACTTCTCCGAGGGGTGCCGGGAGCCAGTGAAGGGCTCTCGCATGGGATGAAGAATGTGGAGCTCTGGGAGCAGCACAATTGCAAACAGCTGTGTCAATAGTGCAGCCAGGGCTGGCTTACCTTGGCCATGCGCTGTGAGGGCAGCAGCACCAGCCCGGGTGTGGTGACTGCCCATGAGGGTCCCACGGACTGGCCTAGAGCTGCACGGGTCTGCAGCATCAGCAAAGCAGTGCAGGGTGGGCTTGCAAGAGTTTGCTCCTGCAAATGCACCTGCTGTGCAGAAATGCTGGGTTAAAAACAGGATTATGAGTAGAGAAAATAATGGAATGGTTGGGGTTGGGGTTGGGATTGGTGGCCAGATCCCCTGCCCTAGCAGGGTCAGCTGGAGCAGGGGGGCCAGGAGGACACCACTGAGCTCTGCCCTGCTTGCTCATGAGGTTACTTGCCTTGCTGGATGTCACCAGAAAGCAATAAAATTTCAGGCTGGGGATGGAGTGAAATATGACCTCTTTTGTTGCCTCTGTGCCTTGTTTATTCTAAGTCAGCCATTTCTCGGAGCACAGTTGGGTGCTGCAGTCCTCGGGATGAGGAACAGAAGCAAACTGAGGCTTTTGAGACATCCAGACATCTGGAGGACAGGTTGAATTGGGCATGAGCAGAAGTGCTCCTGAGCCTTCCCTTAAAGGCTGTGGTATGGTGAGCATTGGTTTGGGCTGGTCAGCTGAGCAGCAGGACACTTTATTGGGCACTAAGGACTCAGCCTGTAGCCCAGGCTGAGTTCATCCCACAGGGAGGATGAAGGGGCAGAAGAGCTTCATGAAAATATTTTCTGGTGCAGACACATATGTCTGTGTCTGACAAAGAGCTCACCATGATCAGTGCTGCAGTGGTGTCTGTTTTGAGGTGGGCAGGTAATCAGTCATGGATTTATTGTGTTCTGTTTTAACTCCAGCGTCTCACTTGTGCAGAGGAGGATTCCAGTCCCCTGCCCCATAGTGACCACCACTAAAGCAGCACCTGAATTCCCTGTCCTGGAGGAACTGGGAGTCCCAGTCCATGTTCACAGTCCTCTGCCAGGTGTGGCCATGGGAAGGGGCTTCCCTGGGGGCATTGGCCTGAGCATTGTGAGCTGTGCCTGTTGGCTGGTACTGCCTGTGTCCGTATTGCTTTTCGCTGGTGATTAAAACTAAGCATGGGTTTTGGGCCAATACTTCTTACCAGCTTAAAGAAATAATTTTCATAGAGTCATAAAATCTCAGAATGATTTGGGTTGGAAATGACCTTAAGGCTCATCTTGTTCCAAACCCTGCCCTGAGCAGTGACACCTTCCACTGGACCAGGTTCTTCCAAGTCCTGTTCAGCCTCACCTTGAAGACATCCAGGGATGGGACAGCCACAGCTGCTCTGGGCAGCTTTTATTTTCACACTGGGGATCCCTGGATTTTGTTAATGTGTGTGTCGGTGGAACCTGTTTCACACAGCACTGAAAAGCTCTCTCAGCTTCCCCGGGAAGCTGGTGCAGGGACTGTGCAAAGTGGTGGCCAGTGGTGATAGCTGGTGGCCAGTTGCTGGTGGTCATGGCCAGTAGCTGATGCCTCCTGGCAGCTGCCTCAGGGCAGGGGCAGCGATCAGTCAGTCTGTCAGTCGGCCGGCTGGTCTGTCAGTCGTTCGCTTGGTCTGTCAGTCTGCTGGTCAGTCGGCGTGTCGGTCAATGTGTCGGTCCCAGCAGGCCGCTCAGGCTTTCGGTCGGTCTGTCGGTCGCTCTGTCTGTCTGTCAGTCGGTCGGTGTGTCAGTCGGTCGGTGTGTCTGTCGGTCGGTGTGTCGGTCCCAGCCGGCCGCTCGGTCGCTCTGCGGGGCGGGGTGCGGCGGGGGCGGCGCTGCCGTCGCGTCGTTAGCATAGGGCGGCCCGCGGCGGCGGCGATGGCCGAGCCGGGCTGCCCGCCCGCCGCCGCCATGAGGCGGCCCTAGGAGCCGGCCGGGGATGAAGCAGGACTCGACCTGCATGGAAGGTGAGCGGGGCCGGGTCTTTGTCCGGGCGGTGCCGCCGGAGGCTGCACGGGCGCGGGGCCGCCCCGTCCGGGGTGCGGCGTGCGGAGCTCGGACCGCGGGGTGCGGGACCGCCTGGGACCGCGAGGAGAAGGAGCCGTGCGGGCTTTCCCCTTTTCCTGGCTTTTCACGGCTGCCGGGCAGCGTAGCCCTGAGCTGCGAGCAGGATTATGCAATTAAAAAAAAAAAAGAAAAAGAAAAAAAAGGACATTAGTTTGTTTTGTGGCTTAATTTGTTTATATTTTAAATTTCTTAATCCCTCCNTGGCCAGTGGTGATAGCTGGTGGCCAGTTGCTGGTGGTCATGGCCAGTAGCTGATGCCTCCTGGCAGCTGCCTCAGGGCAGGGGCAGCGATCAGTCAGTCTGTCAGTCGGCCGGCTGGTCTGTCAGTCGTTCGCTTGGTCTGTCAGTCTGCTGGTCAGTCGGCGTGTCGGTCAATGTGTCGGTCCCAGCAGGCCGCTCAGGGTTTCGGTCGGTCTGTCGGTCGCTCTGTCTGTCTGTCAGTCGGTCGGTGTGTCAGTCGGTCGGTGTGTCGGTCCCAGCCGGCCGCTCGGTCGCTCTGCGGGGCGGGGTGCGGCGGGGGCGGCGCTGCCGTCGCGTCGTTAGCATAGGGCGGCCCGCGGCGGCGGCGATGGCCGAGCCGGGCTGCCCGCCCGCCGCCGCCATGAGGCGGCCCTAGGAGCCGGCCGGGGATGAAGCAGGACTCGACCTGCATGGAAGGTGAGCGGGGCCGGGTCTTTGTCCGGGCGGTGCCGCCGGAGGCTGCACGGGCGCGGGGCCGCCCCGTCCGGGGTGCGGCGTGCGGAGCTCGGACCGCGGGGTGCGGGACCGCCTGGGACCGCGAGGAGAAGGAGCCGTGCGGGCTTTCCCCTTTTCCTGGCTTTTCACGGCTGCCGGGCAGCGTAGCCCTGAGCTGCGAGCAGGATTATGCAATTAAAAAAAAAAAAGAAAAAGAAAGAAAAGGACATTAGTTTGTTTTGTGGCTTAATTTGTTTATATTTTAAATTTCCTAATCCCTCCGACCATCTGGAGGAGCTTTTTTTAGTATCGTTAATTATGGATAGTATCGGGGTCACGGAGGCGCTCGGTAGCGCCCGCCTGCCCTCCCGGGACCGGCGCTGCCCCCCCTGGTTATTGCAGCGTTTTTTCCCCTCTATGACTGAGGACAGCGGTAGAAGTCGCCTTCAGAATAAGGATGAAATATTTCGGGAGAGAACATTGAGTGTTTGGTAACACACGCTGGAGAAGTCGCTGTTTCGGTTGTGCCCAGGCCTTGCTCCCGCAATCCGGACTGCTGGAGGGGGAGTTAGTTTCAGATTTTCTTAATTCAGCATCGTTCTCAGTGGTTGCACACCTAGACAGCTTCAATAGGGCCAAGAGAATAGGTTTTAGGGCAGGTAAGCCAGGTCTTCATCTTACCGCTCTGTAATGTATCAATTAAAAAAACCAAACCAGTCTAACCCAGTCGTTAGCTCAGAGCGCCGGAGCGAGGGCAGGCACCGGGCACGGAGTTTTATTTTGCTAAAACTGGATCAGCGAAAGTTGATCACTTGAGAGAGCGACTGAACTCGGAGTCGGTCTGTGAGCGTGGCTGTCCCCAGCTGCGGTCCCGGCCATCGCGCACATTTTGGTGTGCGGGCTTTTGTTCCAAACTCTTTGTGCACCACTGGCTGGAGTGAAGGATCCGTCCTCTCCCCGTCCCGCACAATGGAGCGAGGCGAGGGTCCCGCAGCGCCCCGTGTCTCTCGCAGCTCCCCTGGGGCGGGCGGGCCGCGAGGCGCGGGGCTGGTGTCGGGGTGAGGCAGCGCCGGGCCGGGGATCCCCTGTCCGCGAGAAGTTGCATTTCACAGATGAGTTTTTGATATGCAAATGAAGATGTGTCCCGGGAAGGGTGATGGGTTTCATCAGCTGCACGCTCTTAATTTATACCGAGCCGAAAAGGAGCAGCTGATGATTTCTGGGATTTTTTTTTTATGGGGGTTTTCTTTTGACCGAACTCTGCTTGGGCAGAAACAGTCAGGGTGGAATAAGACCGCTGAGTTTGGGATTTCATTACTGGAAAGGGAGAGCAGAATGAGATGCACTGGCCATTCCTCTAGTGCAGCATTTCTCCTCTTTTCTTTCCAGTACTCACTTGCTGGTTTTTAAAATGAGACTCTCTGTGATTAGAACATCTTATTACAGTACAGAGAATAAAATTGCAGGCTGCCTCTTTTTTCCCCTCCTCTATTTTTTTTTTACAGGAGGCTTGTCCATTTAAATTAACCTTTCTCCCAGCTGGGCACACAAATGTTTTTGTTTTAGTTCACAGAGGGTTAATTCTATTCAGCTCTCACCATGGCCGGCCTGATCCGGGGCAGCACAATCTGCTCTTTGAGCCGGGCTGGCCGGGCAGGACGCGGTGCCTTTGCCCGCCTCCAGCGTGAGGCTGGGACCCCCATCTGCGGGGTCGATGGGGAGCAGGACGCCCCGGCCCTTTGTGCGCCCGGCCGCGGGCTCTGCTGATGAGCTCGCTGCCGTCCCGAGCAGGGGCCAACGCACAGAAAATTTAATCCCTGTGTTCATCGATTATAAGTTAAAAAAAAAAGGCCCCTCAAGCAAAGGCGCCTGGTTTGGGGGTGGGCTTGTTTGGACAATGCAGTGCTCCACAGTGAGGAGGGAGCTCCTCGAGTTCTGGGGTTTGAATTTCACAGGATGGTTTTCCTGAAACTAAAAATTGACAATGAAAAGCATCGTTAGGAAAAATAAAGGGAAAAAGAAACCCCCAACGTGTTTGTTTGTGTTTGAGGCATCACCAGAGGCGAGAGGAGAGTGAGATGCGGTTGGGATTTAAGTAACACATGTGTGAGATCTCCCCCTCCACCCCCTCCCCAAACAGCTGGTATTTAGCAGCTTGAGATTTAAACCCAGCTAAAGGGTGCTGCAGGGGCCTGTGATAAGGTCAGTTAATCAAGAAGCAAATAACTGGCACACAGCTGAAAAGATGTTACATTTGTTAATAAATTGTTGTGCTGAATGTTGCCTGTAATTTTTTTTTCTCAGCTATGAAAGATTTTCCTAGCTGTAAATTCACGTTCTGTTGTATAAATGGGAAGTTTTGCCGGCGGCAGCTTTTTTGCCTTCTCCCTCTTGCTTTCCAGCCAGGCTAAATCCCAGCACCGTCTGCTCTGGGGTTTGGGTGAGGGCTTGTGCCTTTGCTTTTGGCCTTACTTTTGGAAATAAAGTCTTTGTTTCTCTTCCATCGTAAAGCACCAGTATGGAAAATCCCACAAGCCAGCTGCACCAGCACACCACCAGGTTTGCAAGGTAAATCTCCCAGGGAGCTGTAGCTGCTGCAGAGTTGGCAGCCAGGCTGCAGGGCTGGGTGTGAGCCCCTGGCACCTGGGGAGGTGCCCTCCCAGCGCTGCCTTCCCGCTCAGTGTGTGTCCACAGGACTGGCACAGGTGGGAGCACTGACAGGGATGTGCTGGGTGTGTCCCCCCGTGCTGCCGTTTATTTGCTGTGTATTTTAGAATCTCATTCACATGCCATAGTGCTTTCTGTTCAGGCCTTTGCTATGTGTTTCAGAAGGATTGTAAGGTATTTCCTTTTGGAAATTCATACAAATTTTCTTTAAAGAATCATCAAGACTGTTCATTTTTCTGTGGGGAAAAGCCAGTTTCTTGAAAAATTAAATGTATTGCTTTTACTATTTGTCTTACAAAAATAGACAAGGGGAGATTTTTCCTCTTTTTTTACTCCATCTTCTGTGATTCGTGTGTAACATCATATTCTTGGAGAATTTTCATTGTATGTGGTATGAAACCTACCATGACCTCTGAAAACAATACATCCTTTAATGTGGCTTCGGGGAGGGGCTAGCGAGGGAGTAGCCATAAAAATCTTCAGGGTTCAAGATGAGGTTGAGATTTTTGTGAGTGCTTTTGTCGTTGCAGCAACTGTTTGATTTAGTGGCCCCTGCTACAATGGGTTGTGAGAACAAAGCCAGAATATCCCGTGTATGAGTTTGTTAAATGTAGGACCCATCAAGAAAATTGGGGAGGGGGGCAGGGAGAAGCTTCCTCAGCTCTCTCTCTGGAACAAAACAGGTATTTGAAAAAAATTCTTATCAATTTCTTTGTGTCCTAATCTGTGTTGTTTTGTGTAGCATTTGAAACCAGAGGAATCAGTGAGATGAGAGGTGACAGAGAGAGGGGAGGGAGGGCTTATTCACATAAAAATTGCTATTCTTATTATGTGTTTTGATATTCTAGTTAAATTTCAAAGTTAAAGGAGTTCACAGCACCCTCAGTACAAAAGCCGCTTTAGATTTGCTTATGCTTTACCATTTCTGTGACGTTCACTTCTGTTCTGCCCCATCTCTCCACCCTTCACCCGCGCCAGGCACTGCACTGCATGGGGTGAAAACTGGCAAAGGTCAGGAGCAGCAAACCCGTGGGCACAGGGCAGCAATGTGGGCCTGGCCATGGTCCCTGCAGGATTTTTTTAGAGATCAAAACCTATAAGACTTTCTGTAGGCCATTATTTTTCATCTCCCAGTTTTGTTTGCAGCAAGTTTGTGGGAAGCAGGGACACCTCTGTGGTCCCTGGGGTCTGTGTCTTTGTTCATGGTGTGTGCCGCTGCTCGACAGCCAGTTTTAATCTGGAAACCCAATGAACAGCTTCTGCTGGAGGTGTGTGCAGTTCCTGGGGCCAGGGGGCCATTCACACCATCTCCCCCTTTGACTGGGGAGATGGAGATGGCAAGGGAAGGGTTCTGATTCCTCCTGACTTTAATCACCCGGGCTTCCCACACTGGCTGGGCGATGGCCCTATTCTTCTTATGACAAAAATAAGCTGTGCCTGGAAATGAGCCCTCACTGACATGGTCAGGGCTGCAGGGTGAGGAGGGAGCCCCAGGACTGTGCCCTCGTGCTGGAGCAGCCCAGGCTTGGCCATGTGTGGGACCCGGTGGTGGTTCCCTGCTCCTGCCTGGCCATCGCTGCTGACCCCAGGATTTATGGCACTGCTGTGCGAGCAGGGGGAGGGCCAGGAGTTAAGCTGAGGCTGAGCTAAACCCTGCAGATAGAGGACAGCTCTGTCCTGGCTAATCCCCGGCCCCCTCCCTGCGTTTATCAGATTGCTGAAGGTGGAGATTATGCACTTGGTGACTACAAAGTCATGTTTAGCTGCCTCCCGTCAGAGATGCTCAGATAGTCCCACTCCTGAGCTGGACCCACATTCCTTTGGGTTCAGCACATATCTGAGGTGGTCTGTCATGTAAAACTGGGAATGTTTTGCTACAAATCAGGAATGCTTCTTCACTTAAAGTTTGTGTTTCCTTTGTTCATCCCTTTATTTTAATGTTTTATAGCAGCAAAATTTGCAGAACAGTGCAAATGTGCGTTCTGTGTATAGCAAGCCTTATAGAGATTAACACAGATTCTGGTTTCTACTGAGTTTTAGCTCTGGAGAAAGCTGCTTGTGAGTAGGAGCAGCTGGTTTAGATTTTTGCTTGGCTTGTGTAACTGAAAGCTTTACATTTCTGATCCCCATACATTTGGCTCGTTCATTTCTCTTGCATTCACATGTGCTGCAGTAGTAAGAAGCAACACCCTTTTTTGTCAGCTTGGCTTGAGCTTTATTGAGGCTGGAGAAGACTTCACTGTGACTCTTACCTCGTGCTGCTCCAAAAATCCATCCTGTAGATAAACACCTTTGTCTCAGAAATCTCCCTGATCAGATATAGATGAGGAAAGTCGGTCTTGGTGGCGTTGTGCTGCAGGAGTTTGACTCAGCTCATCTTCACAAGCCGTGCAAAGGCTGGGGTTTTTAGAGATCTGTGTCCCAACAGGAGCACTGGGTGTGGGCAGCCCCCCAGGCACGGTGGGGCTTTGTGCAGCTATGTCTGCCCAGTCTGAGCTCCCTGTTGGCTCCCAGTGTGGATGGTGGGCACTGCCAGGCTCTGCTCTGGGCCCTGCTCTGTGCCTAGGGTGTTCCTGCCCCTGTGGGCAGTGGCACTGCCCTGCCTTCAGGCCAAGATCGCCACAAACAGCCTGGTTTAACCTGCATCCCAAGGAAGGGTGTGGTGGAGTGAGAAGCACCAGAGTCATTCCTGCCTCTTATTGGTGCCTGGCTCAGCCAGGGTGATCTGGTCATCTGGGTAATGCCTGTTTGACCTTTGAGAAAGCAACCCCATGGACTGTACTGGAGATTTTTGTCTCTCTGAATGTATCTGAATATCTCCCACCTTTACAGTGCAGACTGTTTGGAACTATTTGAATTTTAGTAGTTAAAACACGAGGTGGGGGCTGGAGGCAGCTTGGCCTGGCATGCAAGGGGTTAAACGGTTGAGCTGTGAAACATCTGCTACAGGAAGTTGCTGGTGCAATTTGCTGGCATTATTTTAAGCATAGCTGACTTGGTTGAAGTGAGGTTTAGTTCTCCCTATGCAGTACGAGGTGATGAGATTCTGGGGTTAACTACCTGGGGCTCCTCACCATCATTTACTTCCTCCTTTCTGTTTGACATCCCTGTCTGGAGATCTCACCAAGCCCAGCATCATCTCTGCTCTCTCTCTCAGGCAGTGTTAGAGTCTTAAAATACTGAATTTAATGTGACAGTTCCTGTTGCAGAGAGCCCTGCAATTTACATGTTTAGTCATCCAAAGGCCTTCCAAAGATTTAGTAAAGGATCACTAAAATCTCATCAGTGTGGCTTAACTCTGATGGTTTCTGTAGTGATGTTCTCTGGGGTTCTGGGTGGTGGCTCTGCAGTGAGGCTTTTGAAGCCTGGAGGTGCCTCTGGGGTCTGAGAGCTGTGATGCGATTTCACAGTCACTGGTGTCTGCCAGGTTTCTCTGTTTGCACACCTGCTCTAGGATAGGGTACTCTTTAGAGCCCTTTTTTCCCTGTTGGAGTTTGTGTTCCTCTCTGCTAAGAACAGCAGGAAGGTCAGTGGAGGCTGCTGGGGAGAGCCCCAAGGGTCCTGCCTGGCAGTGGGGAAGGGAAGGATGGAGCTGCCCCTGCAGTGCTCGGGATGGATCCTCACGGGTTGGCAGTGGCTGCCCCTCAGCCAGACCGACCTGGCAGAAACCGCAGGCTCCTCCTCAAAGCCTTTCCTCTTGCCTTGCAGATGAGCGGGTGGATCAGCGAACCTGCCTGATCTGCGGGGACAGGGCCACGGGGCTGCACTATGGGATCATCTCCTGCGAGGGATGCAAGGGCTTCTTCAAGAGGAGCATCTGCAACAAGCGCGTGTACCGATGCAGCCGGGATAAGAACTGCGTCATGTCCCGCAAGCAGCGCAACAGGTGCCAGTACTGCCGGCTGCTCAAGTGCCTCCAGATGGGCATGAACCGCAAAGGTAGCGGGGACGGGCGGGGACGGGGCGGGCACCAGGCGGGGACGCTTCCAGCGCACCGCCCCCCCTCAGCTGCCAGCTTGTATCGCAATTCCCCCAGCAAAAAGAGAGCAAAACTTCAGCAAAATCATGCGTGGATTAAAAATGACATGCAGATACTAAGTTCTGAGCTACTTCGTTCCTGTATGGAGGGACAATCTGTATGAATTGAAAGCACGTATAAATATTTGGAGAATATTTGTTTTTACTCTGAGCAAAGTGGTCGTTGTTTCAGTGTTTCAGTCTACTAACGAGGTAAAAGGTAAAGCATTTAAACAGGTTTTTGGAATCCCAGGAGATCTGAGCCAGCTGTGTGCTTTCGTGGGTGCTTAGACCAGCAACTGCTGCCCATGGGTGAGCTGTGGGGGTTTTCACTCACCTCCTGCTCTGGTTAAAACAGTTGTGGTCTGGGTAAGGGACAGCCACCCCTTATCCCCACGAGTGCAGAGGTGATGGAATGCTGTGATATCATCTTCAGGATGGACAGTCTGAAGTAACTCAGAAATTAGTAATAAAGAATGAGCTGTGGTTGATTTCAGCATCACGTCTCTACTCCTCACTCCAATCTTTTGTGTGTTTAACCTCTGGAATTGCTGTTACCCGTTAGAAGCAGGGATTCCTCGGTTTGATGGCACAAGCAGGAGCTGGCAGTGAGGCAGTGGAGTGACCATTCCCTTTGCCAAACCCCAGTGTCACCACGTGGTTTTAGATGTGGCTCTTGATGGCCTCTGGGCCAATACTCATGCGAAAGGTGCCTGTCAGAAGCACTGGAACTTGCATAGATTCACTGCAATCCACCTGCATCTTCCTTAGAAAATGCATCAGGGGATGGGAAAGCTTGGGAGCAGGGGGTGTGTTGTTGGTCTGGGGGCAGCTCAGCGGGTCAGGGTGTGTTGTGGGTCTGGAGGCAGCTCAGGGGGTCAGGGTGTGTTGTGGGTCTGGGGGCAGCTCAGAGGATCA
>VWYI01049382.1:284-24227 GCA_013399455.1 Anthoscopus minutus | reverse complement strand
TGGGTCTGGGGGCAGCTCGGGGGGTCAGGGTGTGTTGTGGGTCTGGGGGCAGCTCGGGGCCCTCACCTGGGGGTCGGGGTCTCTCCTGCGGGGGCGCAGCGCCACCTGCCGGCCGCGTGCCGCCTTCCCTAGTCCTCTTCCTTTTCCTCCTCTTCCCTTCCTTTTCTTTCTTTCATCTTCTCTTCATTTTCTCCTTTCCTTTTTCTTCTTTCTCCAAATGACCCCGTGAATTTCATTCACCGCTGGTGTCTCTGCCAAGGCCAGGGAGGCCACAGGCAGCCCTGAAGGTCCTCAGTGTTGGGTTCTGGAGCTTTCTCTTCCTGCCCTGGTGCCCAAGTTATGACATTGTTGGGTTGGAAAATCCCTTCAATATTAGGTCTAAATACAGTCATTTTTAAATTCAGATAACGTGCAGAACTTAGTGTTGGTAGGAAAACCAGCTTCAAGGAGACTGGCTGTCATGCAGCCCAGGAGCAGGGTGATATTCCAAAGAGTCCATCTGTTTTGGGAACTGTTTGAGTCTCTTGAGGCCTTTGTCATGGACCAGCAGCAAAACCATTCCTCCATTTTGTTGAAGGTGTAAGTTATTGTCTGTTAAAATTATGCTTTAAAATCAAAAGACCAAGACAATTTATGCCCAGGGTTCATAATGGAATGAGCTGAAGGGAAGCTTCTAAATCACAGTTGATGGTAAAATATCTTGGAAAATTAGAAAAATCCCCCCCTAGAATTCATGCAGTTCTAGCAAGTTAAAAAAACCTAAAGAGGGTAACAGCTAACTATGACAGCTTTTTCTACATATTTTTTTTCTTTTTTGTGAAAAACTGGTACTTTTTATAAAGAGCTTTCATAGGAGATAAACAGCCAGTGCTGAGCATTGCCCAGGTTGGTGGCTGGGGTTTGGGAAGCCACAGTTCAGGTCCCGTGGCCCTTTCCTCTGCCCTCCTGTGGCACTCCCTGAGCTGCGGGAGCAGCCTTGAGGCACACAAGGAAGATTTGAGCTGAGGGTATCTCAAACCAAGCAGTAGCGTGGCCTTTCTGAGACAGAAGTTTTTGCTGAAATTTGGTGTCATTTTCTGTTCTGGGAGGGCCTCCTGCAGGCCCGTGTGCCAAGCAGGGTGAGGCAGCACAGCAGCAAGGTCACCGTGCAGCTGGGGAGAGCCTCCTGCCAAGTCTGGCCAGGTCGTGGTGGGAAAGAGATGGGGCCCTGATAAGTGAGGGGACAGCCGGGGAGGGGAGGCACACAGGGAGCAGGGCTGCCATGGCTTCTGCAGAGAGAGCCACAGGATAGAGAGGCTGCTCCAGGTCCATTAGCTGAACTTCAGTGCAGCTCCCTGGAAATTGCTTGAAGAGTCTTAAAGATGCAGCTGAGAAATGAGACTGCCCCTGTGAAATGCAGCTGTGCAGCTCGGTGTGGTAACTTGAGTTTTAAACAATGGCTTTGCAAGCAACCAGCAGGGTCAAACATCTCCCTCCATTTTCTGTGGTGGCTGTAGGTGTGGCCCTCTGAAGTGACAGCAGGGCTAGCAGGCACCAGTGCTCTGCTTTGTGTCTGTGTTGGTGTCTCTCTGGGTGGACTCCAGCTCATGATGCTTCATGGGGCTGTGGGCAGTGGAGTTGGACGTGCTGGCCTCCACATCTCATTTTCCAACAGTCCCGGGCTTTCATTGGGTTATTTCCAGGGGTCAAATAGGGTTCATTAGCATGTGCCACTTCTCAAATTATGCTGGCATTAATTGTGGTGAAGGATTGCTGTTTCTTCATTACCTGTCACTCAAGGAGCACATGAAGAAACTAAAATCCTTGAGTAATGCTTGTAGTCCCATCAATGCATCTGTGCCTTTTGGGATGGGAGCCATGGTGTGTGCTGCTCAAGCACTGGAGATTTCTCTGTCAACTTCTTTAATGAAAAAAAATGAATCTTTTAAGGTATAAAAACTTCTTTAAACATAAATAAGTATCTGCTTATGTTCTCTGGGAATACCTGGCAGTGGTGTTCCTCACTAAGGTTTGGTTGTATCTTTCAGCAATCAGGGAGGATGGCATGCCAGGAGGCAGAAACAAAAGCATTGGACCTGTCCAGGTGAGCACATGTGGCTGTCCTTCCATGGTTCCCTTCAGCTTTTGGTCTCCTGGCCTTGGCTGGGCTGGGCTCAGACCACAGCAGCAGCTCAGCCTGGGCTGGGGCTGCCTTGGCTGAGCCTCCATCATCCCTGGCCATGCCTTCCACTGACGTGGCAGGGCTCTGGCTCTGTCAGAAATACTTCAGGAGCTGCAGATTGGCAAATAGAGCTGGGTGCTGCCCGTCCCAGGGTGCTGCATGGACACACAGGCTTGCAGCACCCTGTCCTTCGTGAGCCACACAAGGACGTCTGTCCCTCCATGACTCCCAGTAAATCTCAATCTGCCTGCTGCAATCCCTTCAGTTGTGGCAAGCAGGGCACCAGTAAATGTCTCTCTGATTGATGGCACAGCTTGTCCAGAGATGCCTTGTAAAGCACGAGGTAATTCAGCACAGCAGCTTGTGCCGCATACCTGAGAAATGACAGCCATTTCCAGCTTGCTTTTGGAAGAGGGGTCTTTTAAAAGTTTACTGCTTATTTTAGCAAAATAGAAATAACGCTGAGAGCCGTGTCTGAGTTCTGAGCGTGTGGGAAGGAGCACTCAGCCCAGCCCAAAGTGTGAGGAGACAAGCAAGTGCTGCTTTGCCGTGCTGGGCAGTCAGGTGCCTGTGGTCAGTGTCAGACACAGCCTGCCTGGAACCACACAGACCTGTTCCCTGCTGTTTGCATTAAGGGACATAAACAGTATTTAAAAAAAAAGAAGCCTCTAAATTTTTGTTGCATTTTCCCCATTAGTGGTGGAACACTCCTCCAGGAGCATGCCCTTTCTTGAAACTTTATATTACAGCGAACTCAATTTAAAAATGTTTTAGTCCATTTTAGCTTTGTGTATGTTACTATCTAGGACTTAAGTATTAGGTGCTCAATGGCTACTTCTGATGCCACCTGGTTCTTATCTGGAGGAAAATAGGGAGCTCTGTCTCCCTGTAAATGCTTTCCTGACTGATTTCATATGTGTCACCTTGCCTCTCTTGATTGCTTTATCAAACCAGAGCCTGCCCCACCTCCTGTTTGCCTTTCCCTCTGCCAGTCCTGAGCAATGTTCTCAATGCACTGGCCTCAATTACTCCCAGGTTTTTCATGGTGTGACAGGGGCTGATTTACAGCTCGTTGCTATGTCCATCTGACATCATCTTTTCATGTGTCAGTTCCTGTCTGCTGTGCTTCCCTGCTTGAATGGTGCTGCTGGAGCTGGAGGTCAGCGCTATTACCTGTAAATAGAATTTTTCATGTGTGTTGTTAAATGCAGGGGAAGGATGTGGTACCTGCAGGGGGACAGGAGGGCCAGCCCCGTTGGATGTGACCGAACAAGGTGTTTGCAAACAGGCTCTGCTTTTCTGTTCCCAGCCAAAGTAACCTTTGTGTCCTGTGTTTGACAGATATCAGAGGAAGAGATTGAGAGAATTATGTCTGGACAAGAATTTGAGGGAGAGGCAAACATGTCATGGAGCAACAATGGAGACAGTGACCATAGTTCCCCTGGAAATGGAGTTTCTGAGAGCAACCAGCCTTCACCTGTTTCTACTC
The DNA here is from genome assembly GCA_013399455.1 of Anthoscopus minutus. Classification (NCBI taxonomy): domain Eukaryota; kingdom Metazoa; phylum Chordata; class Aves; order Passeriformes; family Paridae; genus Anthoscopus; species Anthoscopus minutus. The sequence continues at coordinate 20,577 of VWYI01049382.1, read as the reverse complement.
CATCTTCAAGGTGGGAATGACCCCTGGAAGAATTTGATATTGCAGGAATCTTGGATTTCTTTCCCTGTGTGATACTTGGGGTCAGTGTAGGGAAAACATGTGAGTGCATCTTTTGTGTAAACTGGTCATGCAGCAGGTTCTTGCCTCTCTGATTGTTTTCTAAGACAAAGAGGCACCAGACTGAAAATAATTGAACTGGGAAGTGAGATGTTCATGAGCAAAGAAAGACAACCTTGAGCTAAAATTATATTTAAAATATACCTCAGTTTATATTGATTGTGTTTTCTGCACATCTGGAGACCTTGATCACCTTTCACTGCTCATTCTGCATAAGCTCTTTCTCTGCACCATGCTCAGATTTTGAAAATGAAACCATTTATGGTAGTTATTTGTGGTGTTACATTAAATTGGGCTACTGTGAGTGCAAACCTCCTGATGCAGTTCCTGATGCAGCCTTTGATTGCAAACACAGCAAGATCAGACCTGATCCCATCTACTTTCAGTTGCAGCTTAAGCTTGGCCTTATTTGTGTTCACTGGCTGTGTGAGTACTTAGTGTACAATCCTCACTTCTGGCCCTGTAAGGAAGCCAGGGTGGAAAGGCTGGGCACAGGTGAGTTTTGGATTTCTGCTTTGCTCCCTGAATAGCAGCTCAGCAGCAGCTCCCAGATCTCCATCAGGTGGAACCAGTGCCCAGCCAGGCTGGACGTGCAGCCAGCACACACCTGGCTCTTTCCAGGGCAGGGTCTAAACACAAGACCTTGCTTTCCCTGTTTTCATTAATGTTTCTGGTGGCACTGGATGCAGCATTGTGATGAAGCAGGTGGAGTTTTGGGGGTGCACTGAAGAGCTTTTCCTTTTCCAGTAGGTCCGTGGAGCTGAATGGGTTCGCTGCACTCAGGGATCAGTACCTGGGCACGCCAGTGTCCACGCACTACCAGTACCTGCCGCACCTTTTTAGCTACTCGGCACACTCGGCGCTGATGGCGCCGCAGCCGCGCAGCCTGGACCCGCAGTCACTCAGCCTCATCAGCCAGCTGCTGTGTGCCGAGGACCTGGAGCCGCTCAGCACCCCCATGCTCATCGAGGACGGGTGCGTGTGACGGGGACGTGCCTGGGGCGAGGTGCAGCCACCGTGCAGGCAGTGCACCAGACCCCGTCCCATCCTGCTGGGGCTGCAGCTGGGCTGCGGGGGCCTGGCATGGGGGGCCAGGCTGCATGGTCTGGGCAGGTGGGTGACCCTAGGGGCTGCGAGGACTCCCCTCAGCCCCTTGCCTGGGCAGGGTGGGTGCTGACCATCATGGCTCCTGTCACCAGGTAACACCCTGGGCACTGGCAAATTCCTTTGGCATTTGCCTGGCTTCCAACTGCCTCATCAGGTGATGTCTTCGATGTTTTTGATGTTTGTTCTGCCTTTGTATTAACTGTGCCTGCAGGTATAAAGTGACTCAAGCAGAGCTGTTTGCGTTGCTGTGTCGTCTGGCAGATGAATTGCTATTCAGGCAGATTGCTTGGATCAAGAAGCTGCCGTTCTTCTGCGAACTCTCCATCAAGGACTATACCTGCCTGCTCAGCTCTACGTGGCAGGAGCTGATCCTGCTCTCCTCGCTGACTGTTTACAGCAAGCAGATCTTTGGTGACCTTGCGGATGTCACCTCCAAGTACTCTCCTTCTGACGATGAGCTGCACAGGTGAGATGGGCTGAGCCTGGGGTGAGGCAGCGAGATCTGGAGATGAGGAGCCATGGGAGCCCAGCAGTCAGGTGTCCTCTGACCACCTTCTGGGACAGGTCACTTCACCTGTGGTTGTTTTCCTTTTCTGTTTTTTAAAGAACAGTTGTTCTGGCTTAGAAAGCCCATCATGATTAGTCAGTGATGGATCACTGCTTCCTTCTGCAGGGGAAGGGCACAGTGATGCATGTGGCTGTTTGAATTCCATGTAGCAATGCTGTTGTCCTCCAATACAGCCCTACAAGCCACCTTTTTATGAGGGGGTTAAAACTAACCAACACTTTGAGTAACCCTGGTACACAGGAAGAAAAGTCTTATTTTGAAATCCTTTGGGCTAATGGAAAGGTTTTTAACAAAGCTGATTGTCTGTATTATCAAAGTGTTCATTATTAATTCCTCTTTCATTGTTTGGATTAGATAAATTTAAAGATGTTGCAACTCAGCTCTTGCTTTTTTCATGGTACAGTCTATCTGATGCCCTGAGGAAACTGCATTTCGTTTATCATGTTGGTCAGGGTGTTGTTTCTTGGTTTGGATATTTTCTTTTGTAGTCTTGGTGCCAGACAGATTTTTCTTTTGGAAGTAGTCTCAATCTTACCACACTATGGCAGAACAGGTAGGATTTAGAGACACTACTGCCCATCCTCCCTTTAAACACCTACCCTTTGCTCTCTGCCCTTGCTGGGCTCATGATGCTGCCAGAGTCACCAGTGGATGTCTGATGGGCAGAGATTTAAAACACTGCTGTGGTCATCAGCCATTGCAGTGTCTCATGGTTCTTGGGACCTCCTTTGTGCATGTGTTGTAATAAGCAGAGGCACTGGCTGGCTGAGCCCACGGCGGGGAGCTGGCCCCAGGTGTCTCATTTCGTGGGACAGGTTCCTCTGCGGCGCTGCTCTGCACAGCCATTCATCGTGCATCTGGTGCCGCTCCTGCGAGGAGCGCTGAGGGTCATAGAAAACCACAATGACACTTGTTCTTGCACTCAGCTGTCCTTTTGTTCCTGCTGTCCTGGTCAGAGCCTCACAAGAGAAGTATTTGCTTCATTTTGAGTTAGTGATAAATACAAGCGAGAGGTAAGACAACGAGACAAAGGAGGAATCCTTGCCCTGCAGAAACCAGCAATTCAGAGCTGGTCTCCTTGAAGGTCTTTCAGAGAAGATATGTGCACATGGATGAAAATAGGTGTTCTTGGGAGAGGAATTCTTCTGCAGTCTCTTCTTGTGATCTAGCTTTTCAAGTGTCATTAATTGTCATTAGTAACCTGGGAGAATGCACACCCCAAAAAGCAGTGCAAAAAAAAAAGCAAAAATCTGTGCAGCAGGAGGCTGCACAGATGAGGGGTCTGGAGCTGCATGGCTCCCTCCCGCTGGTCTTCATAGTCTTTCAGCCATGGCTTGACTGTCTCCAGCAGCAGTGGGATGGCTCATGGGTATCAGTCTCCCTCTCCAAAGTATTCGTGGAAAAGCTGTTCCCTTTGGATTTGAGAGGGGTCCTTTTGGGGAGGTGTCCCATTTGTGCTCCTCTGGCATTGGTCAGGAATGATTGCAAAGGAAGCTTCATTAGAGCTCACACATGGTTGGAGAAATCTCACTGAGCAGGGATGGCCCTTCAGGGTCAATTTCTGCTCTTAACTAAATGACAAGAGCAGTGCTAAAGCATAGGTGACAAACAAAGGCATAGAATGAGCTCCACAGCCCCTGTGTTTTAATTGCTTCTAACAACTGGCTTAATGTTCTGTTTGCCTGCTAGATCAAATGTTTTCTTTTATTGTGCTGTTTTTCTGAAGATGAATATGAAATGAATAGACTCCTGACCTCCCCCAGCACTCCTGATAGTGCTTCCCTTCCCCCTCCTCCCCAGCTGATCCTGATAACTCCCAGCCAGAAACTTGCCTGGTGTAAACTGTGAGGAAAAGTGTGGAGGAGTCAGTCCTCGAGAAGAAATAGGGCTGTGAAAAACAGAACAGCTTTGTTTGAAAGGGGGAGGAAAGTATGTGCAGAAAAGTAAGACAGTTCAACTGCAGGAATGAGAGAAGAGCTCTCCTGGATTTATGAAGTGATGAGTGGCTGGTAAAAATGTGCATGCTCTAAAAAGAAACCTAACAGATGACTGAGTGGTCTTTGTGCTCATTAACTTCTTGAGCTTTGCAATCTTGCACCTGCAAGATTTTTAATGTCAACTGGAGAGCAAGAAAACTTGTACAACTTTAGATTAGCCGACAAGGCTTTCATCACTTAGAATATTACTTTCTTGAAGAGCTGACCTGGAGTTCACACAGCTTGTTTTCACTTTGCAGAGGTCAAACCCCACCGTGCATTTTACAAATAACTTTGAAGTAAACAAACACACATGCCAAAATAAGATATTATTCAGTGAAAAAGGTTCTATTTCTGTTCTATTCAGAGATGGCTTGCTGGCTGTGCTCTTATTCTTTGTGCTGCACAATGCCAGAGCACGCTGAAGCTTCCCGAAACACTTCTGTCCCACTTCTGAGCACTTCTGCAATATGTAGCTGCTTTGAAGCCGGGGGTATTGCTGTGAGATGTGTTCCCAAGAGGCTGTTCTGGCCCTGGGCAGGCGTGGGATGCTCTGGAGATGCCTGCAGATACCCACAGCCCTCCACACCCTCCCGCTCTGCTCCAGCCTGGTCCTTCCCTATGGCTTTTTCGTGGTGCACACATGGGGTATTATTCCTGATGAAGTGTGGCACTCTCATTAGCAGGAGGACCTCCTTCTGTACCCACAAAATCTCCATCAGGCAATTTTCCAGGAGGTTTTGAGGTGTTCCCTGTGCATCAGTGTGCCCTGTGCTGCCTGTCTGTCACTGGCTTTGCTGCAGTTTCCTGGCTCTGTGAAACCTTCTCTGCTGTCAGAACAGGCTGCTGGTGAACTGAATCACCTAGAGAGGTTTTTTCCTACAAATATCTGCAGATCAGGGACTCCCCATCCCTGGGCCAGGCAGGATGGGGCTCTGAGTAACATGGTCTAGTGGAAGGTGTCCCTGCCCTTGGCAGGGGGATGGGACTGGATGAGCTTTGAAGTAATTTCCACCCAAACCGTTTCATGATTCTATGATTTTGCATTTTTAACTGAGACGTTTTCCTCCTTATTTTTAGTACCAGCAGACTTCCAGCAGTTTTGATGACTTTTTTTTAAATTCTTTTGCAAGGTGTTAAAATCTCTGAAGTTACTTTAATAAGCTTCATGCCTTCACTGTCCAGTCTGTGTGCTGTTTGTGCTGATGTGTGATCTCTGTCCTCCAGGTTCAGTGAAGAGGGGATGGAGGTGATGGAGCGGTTGATCTACCTCTTCCGTAAATTCAGCCAGCTGAAGGTCAGCAACGAGGAGTACGCGTGCATGAAAGCCATCAACTTCCTAAACCAAGGTGAGGCGGCACAGAGGAGGTACCAGCCCCACTTGTTCATTTTTATGCTTCAAAGGGTGAATTTGTAAGACTGGTTGCTCTTATTTTAGACCCTTTCAGACTCGTTGAAAGGTTTACCTTCAGGATATGTCCTTAGGTCTCTTAGCTGGGTTCCTGCTTTTTAGGTTTTATACCCAAGTCTGACTCTTCACAGTGAAAGGTAATCATGAATGAGGTATTTATGTGCAGGCCATGAATTCAGCCTAGGAAAGGGCTGTATCCTCCTGTTGATTAAGCAGCATATTAAAGCTGGCAGTTCAGGCTCCTTCAAGACCCTGGGCATTTCAAACTCCATGCAGAGACAAATGCTCATGGAGTAGTGTTCAGCTGTAATTTTGGAAATAAATGTCCCCAAAGGCTTTTGTACTGTGAAAGATAGTTGCAGTCTGTAAGAATGTGCTGTGGGCTCCCTCCTCCCCCACTCATTTCCAGAGAGAGATAATGCTGACACTTCAATCTGTGCCGGGCTGAGGTTCCGGTTTGCTTCCCTGGGCAGTTTCCTGACACTGGATAATGTACTTCTCGAGCTGTCTCCATTGTTTTCCAAAATGTATTTTCATTAACTTCCTGTCTTCTTTTATTTTTAGTTGAAGTTTGCAATTTTTTATGTGAAATACCTGAGACTTATTTTTGAAAGTCAGCTTTTGGGCAGTAGATCAATGCCTCTTCCGTCAGATGGTCTCCCAGCACCAAGCCTGCTCTGAGGCTCCGCGGCTTCCTCGCTCCTGTGCTGGATCCTCCCCAGGAGCCGCCAGTGCTGCTGGTCATGCTGCCAGTGGGACTTCCTGCCTGTCCATTTTTCCTTTGTGTGTGTTGCCTGACATTGGCAAAGCTAAATTTAAAAACAAGAACTTGACAGGTTTATAAAGCCCCCGTGACATAATTCATAAGTAGATGGAGAGAAATGTGATGATATCTTGAATTAGAGAGCTGAGCACTGTCCTCAGCCAAGATGATGCAGCTAAAACCAATGTGTTCCTGTCTGAGGAGGCATTACACTGATGTGCTGTGAGGACCAAACCCTGACACCCAGCTGTATTGTGCCCAGCAGGAGTTTTAGGTTGCTGGGGCTGTTCTCTCCAAGAGCATTCATTGAGCTGCAGATGAGCAGTGTAGGACATTAGCTGTTTACTTCCCAGATTTTTGTGGAGGGAAGTCTTGGATCCAGACACACATATAAAGACGTATCCATGATGCAGGTACAGCAGGAGAGGAGATGGGAATTTTAATACTGGTCTAACTTGGTGTTGGAAGGCAGTATCCAAAGCAGGGACCCAGCTCAGAGGGACAGAAATCAGTCTGTCATGAATAAGTGGCAGTAAGTGCAAGACTGCTGCTCTTCTGAGATGTTTTTGTTGTGTTTTCATTGCTCTGATTGTATTCCTCTGCAGATATCAGGGGTCTGACCAACGCCTCCCAGCTGGAGCAGCTGAATAAGCGGTACTGGTATGTTTGCCAGGACTTCACGGAGTACAAATACCCCCACCAGCCCAACCGCTTCCCGGATTTAATGATGTGTTTGCCAGAGATACGGTATATTGCAGGTAACTTCTGAGCACTCCTCCTGCTGGGAGCAAGTAATGAAATTTGCTTCTGAAAGATAATTAACTTACTGCAGTGCAATTCTTGTGGAGTTTGGTCAAGGATGTTTGTGTGGGACCATCCTATCAGAGCTTCTGCTCATCTTTAAGCTCATCCCATTGCCCTGAGCTCATCCAGTCTGAAGGGCTCTTGGCAAGGTGTCCTGGTGATGCTGGTGGGCACAGGGCTAGTGCCACTCTGGGATGAGGTGGCTTGCTACAACCTTACACTCTTTAAGTACATTGTTCAGTCTCCCCTTATTCTTCTTTTACTCCCAGCTGGGGGACATTTTGTCTCAAAAGGATGTAATCCTGGTTAGAGTAGTTATCTCATCAGAATTAGGGAGATCCCTGAACTGAGCAGAAAGTGATCAGCAGAGTTCAGGCAGACCAGTGTAACCCTCAGGTTTCCTCGTCTGGACCTCGGAAATCTGCAGGTGAATTCTCAACTGCAGTTGAGTTGCTAATTAGATCTCCAAGGTCTGGTGTTACTAAAACTGTTTGTTCCTGAATGTTATGGCAAAGGGAGATGCTTGCCTCCCTGTGTCAAGGCTCTGTATGCTTCATCCTACTCCATCATAATGAACTCAATAATAATCTCAGAGTAGCTCTCGTAATTTACTCATGGAGATCAACAAGGGGGTTTGAGGTGAGATGCGATTTAGTCTTTCCCACTTTCTATAAATACTTCTCCATTGTGGAGAAATCATTTTGATCTGACTTTGCCTATTTATTTTGCTTTCTGTTCAGTAAATAATAAATCATATTGTGTCCAAATGCATATCAAATGTCTAATGTAGCTGTAGGATGATTAACTGTTTCTGTGAAAGGTTCAAGGTAAAACCGTCTCCAGTGCTGCTGGCTTAGGTGTCTCTGAAATCTGATTCAGGAGTGGCTGCTAATTCTGGATTTTTTCTTACCAGGAAAAATGGTGAATGTCCCCCTGGAGCAGCTGCCTCTCCTTTTTAAGGCTGTTCTACATTCCTGCAAGACGAGCGTGAGCAAAGAGTGAGGGCAGCTGGTTACACTGAGCCTTGTGCCGGGAGCCGGCTCACCCCGGGAGAGGGGCAAACGCCATCCAGGCAGGAGACAGGGCAGTCCCTGCCCTTGTAGCAAGAATCTTTTCTGTTTGTTTTTGTTTTTTTTTACTCTTTTTCCTATATATTTATTTCACGACAGAGTTGAATGTATGATCTTCAACACGATGCACATGGTTCTGTAAGAATGCAGCAGATGCATTCTCCAGCGGTTTACAGAATGTGAAGATGTTTAATGTTACAGTGTTTGTTAGGGTTAGTTCTTTTGTATTTGGGGCTGGGGACCGAGATGACTAAGACTACCTCAAGGAGAAGATGCTGTTCACGCACTGCTCTTTCCATGATTTGCATCCAAAGCATTTGTCATAGAGAGCAAATGTCGGCAGAGCTGTTAGTATCCCAACGGGACAACTTTGGGGAAGTGGGTGCTAGAAAAGTGCCAAGCTTTTTCTTTAATTTTAAAAAGGCAGGGAGTAGTGAAGGAGAAGTCTGTCTAGGCAGTTGGTTTCTTTTCCCCTGGCAGTTTCCAGATGCAGGTTTCCAGTGGGATGGCAGTGCTCTTAGGGGCTCCCTGGTCCTATCCTGTCTGGGGAGCTGCAGGTGCACCAGCACCTCCTGGTCAGCTGCCCTCTTACTATTGCCACAGCACCTGCCAATTCCTCTGAAATTGTATTCCTGCAGTTCATAACAGGCTCTTGGCATTACAGAGGTGCTCCTGTTGCTAGAGAATGGCAAGGACTTTATCATCACTTTCTTAAAACCCATTTTAGGTTTACAAAAGCAGGAAAAGCTTACTTAGAAAAGAGTCAGGATTGCCCCTGTTAATGTGTTCCTCCAACACGGTACCTGACTCGAGGCTTCTGCATTGCAACAATTTTGGGAGCAGTTAATGTATCCTGTGTAGTGGGATGGCCAGTGTCTTCTGGCATGGCTTTCTCTGCTGGACTCAGAGAGAGGGTGTTCCATAGTTATATCCTGCCAGGACTGCCCTGTTCCTTGTGGAATCCCAAGAAAAACAACATTACTGCTGTACTTGGTTATGTGCTGTGTTCTAGGTGTTGCAAGGCTTGGATTTTCCATCTTGCAGGCTCTCCATGACTCCGGATGGAGAACTGGTTTAATGACAGCTGATTAGCTGATGGAGTGATTGCTAAGTGCTGGTGTTTAGCTAAACCTGGGAATTCTCATGAGTGACCTCATGATTTCCTGCTCATAATGGGGATGAGATGCTCTTGATCTCATCTCCTTCATGAGGAATTAATATTCAAAGACTCAGTTACTCTCCTAGACAGTCTTGGCTGGATTTCTTTCCCTGCCTCCTTAGATGTAAATCTGGCATTCACTTAGCAAGCTGGCTCCTCAATAAGTGTTTGAGTGCTGATTTAGAAATACTTGTGGAAACAACTTTTGTTCCTTCAGGGCAGGAGGGGCGAGTCACTACCTTCTTGTCTTTCCCTGGTGACAGCTGCGTGATGCAGAGTGAGTGCAGCTCAGCAGGGCCGCAGCTGCTGTGTGTGAGTGTGATGGTGAGCAGCAGATAGATCCCGTTCACCAAAGTTGTCTCTCCCTCCCTCCCTATGCCCAGTGGGTGCTCCCTGGGTTGCAGCCCAAGGGGGGCTGTGACCTGCTGGTTTGGCACATCCCAGTCAGGCCGTGCTGGTTTGGCACGTCCCGGTAACACTGCACCCGGGCCCTGCTGCTGCCTCAGCACGGGCATCCCACTTGGGCATCTCCCAGCTCAATGGTTTCCCTCTTCTAAGAGTCCATAGCTGTCAGTGTTTCATTATTTAAACAGGATATTACGGGTAACAGCTGCTGGGCACGGCAGCAGCTCAGCTCGATGGAGCTTTGCACCCAAAGGTGGTTCCATAAATCTCATTTACTTTCTGACAGTACAATGAGAGACGTGTGTATTCTCAGGAAAGCCTTCTGCATACAGCCGATACCTCACATGTTCAGGGGAAGATTTTAGTGTATCTGTTTGTAACTTAGAATACGTTTCTCTGCTTTTATAAGTTTAATTTTCAAATAGCTTGATATGATCTTCTTACTACGGGTTATTTCTGGCTTGCTGTTTTATACACTCAAGGGATTGTTAAAATTGCATAGGAGTAATTTTATTCTACAGTTACTGAATTATTATAATTTGTTGATGAATAAGTGTTTTAATTAGTGTACATAAAAGCAGTTATCTTGTTGCCAGCTATCCAACAAAAATAATCTATTGGGTAATCTGTGGTTTTCCAAAACAGCCTCCCAAAAACTAATGCTGTATCAACAATAACCAAAAACCTAAATTCAGTTATGATGACAAATAGACATGAATGTTCACTTTCTATGGGAGAAAGCAAATTTTACAAAGGTTGATTGGCAGCCGTATGCGTTCCCAAATACACATTTGCCATGGGGAGTAGAAAATCCTTCCTGAACTGACAGGTAAGGAAGCAGCAAACAGACCAGACGGAATCACTGGACAGTCATTCCTGGTATCTTCTGCACCAAGTCCTCTAATGACTTGTATTTTTTAAACAGGGTAATGTGAATGTGTTGCATTGCAAACTCAGGTATTATGAGAAAGTAGGAATATAGCTAGAGATTTAGAGATGTTAGGTAGATGTATTTGTGAATTTGGTTTGAAGGACACCCTGGAAAGGTTGAAATTTTTGTCTCATTCTTCATGTAACATTCAGTTTACAGGGACTCATATTTTATTTGTGCTTAATGCTACTAGGGGGAAGTTCATTATCTTTGATATCTATCTGCTCTTGCTTATCTGACCTTCTGTCATAGAGAAATCAATCAACAATAATAGTCTTTGGTAGAATTTTTTGCCATGACAAGTCAATTTTTATCCCCGATTTGAAAGATAGATTGGCTGGCTGACCCCCTCTTCTCCTTCAAAGTGTCTGTGCAGATAGAAAGCTGAGGAGTTACTTTTAATCCGAACGGAGATTTGGGACATAAATTTGAAGCTCTCAGGCTCACGTGCTCAGAGCAGGCTGCTGAGGAGCAGCTGGAAGGGGTCCCCGCTCACAGGGCTGGGTCCCAGGCAAACACCAGACCCCTCAACAAAATCTGCTGGAAAGTGAGTGAGTTCTCCTTCAGCTCAGGCTCCTGCCAGGTGGGCTGAGCCTTGACCCATCAGTGTGGGTCAGTTGCCAGTCCCTGTTTTCAGCATGTCCAGCCCTGCGAGGGGGCCGGGGATGAGCAGCTGCACCTTGCGCTCCCTGCGCTTCCCGTGGGCACTGGATGCTGCCAGCTGGGAACTGTTCAGTGCCCTTCATGTTCTCACTTCTGCAGAGGCACTGCATGCTTTGGGTCATCAGGGAGCATCTAGATTCTTCTGTAATTCTTAAATCCAGAGATGTAGTTCTTGAACCTTTTGCCATCTCCCATCACACGCAGGCTGCAGGGGAGCGCGGTGTTTTCAGCATGCCCCGTGGTCAGTGGCACTGCCAGCTGCAGAGGCCTGCACAGGGGAGCTGCCACCCAAGCACCACCTGTTTTCCCAAGTGCTGGGGTGTTGCTTTGAGGTAGCCCATGAGAGTGAGGGGTCCCGGGAGTGTCAGCAGAGCTCCTGGGCTGTTCTCCTTTGCTGGTGGGGGCCTTGGTGGCCCTGTCCCCACCCATGCAAAGGCTCAAGTGCCTCTGCTGCCTTCCCTCTCTATGCCAGAAGGATCTGCCCTTGCTCCTCAGGCTTCTGCATAGACCCACAGCCACTTCAGGTAAAGGAGTTTGAGTCTTGTCCTTCAAACCAACTTTTAAAAAAAAACCAAACAAAAAACACTTGAATTTCTTTTACCTTTACTACATTTTTTAAAAGGAAAAAAAGAAAAAAAAAGATTCTCTTGTGAATGTGCTATTTTCCATTCATTCTTCCTTCTTGGTTTTGATTTGAAGCTATGAAGCTTGGTGTCTGTGAAAATGTTGTTATTTCTCAGGATAATAAGCGGCAATCATCCCTGCCACATGAAAGGCAGGAGAAAGGGGGAAACTTGGGGAACTAGTTAAAGTATGAAACTAATTTTTAAGTTGTAGATGATGTGTAAATGGAGGGGAGTGCATAGCTCTCAGTATCAAGCTGTGGCGTTTCTCTGGGTTCACAGTGTGTTGTTTCAATGCACAGAAGCTCAGGGATAAGTATTTAAAATGTGACCCAGAGAAACCCTAGTTTTGATGTTGCAGCAGTTGCTTCTTTTCCGACTTGTCTGGAGGACCTGCTGAGAGCTGACCAAAGCCCCAAATGGGGATTTTGAGGGGAATGCTTTAGATTTCACTGTGGGAAGTTTGCTGAAGGCTCAGCCGTGGTCCTGTGGGCAGAGCATCCCAAAGGTGCACAGGGCTGTATGAGGCTGTGCCCTTGCACCACCCAGCAGCTGGGGACCTGCTCTGTCTGTGGGGCTCTGTTTCTGCATTGCCTCATCCCTCTGCCTTTGCTGTGAAATGTTTGACTGTTCATGGAAAAGGGGAGATGGGAATTTCTCATTGTGTCCCTGGCAGCCAGTCGCAGGGCTCTGTATTCTGTTGCTTATGAATTCTTAATTTTCATCAGTGCAGCTTTCTCACCATGGTTGTAAGCACAGTCAGACAGTTTGAGAAGGGCACTGGTGTGTGACTCTGGTTGGGTTACAGCTGCTGTGAGTGTCCAAACGGCCCCATCCAGGCATAGATAGGGCCAGCACTGAGTGAGAGTCAGCAGAACTTTGAAGGGCTGAAATCCCCTCCCAGCCAGGATCTGCAAATCTGAGTTTAAACCAGCCTCACAAAAAGCTGGGGAGGCCAATCCAGGCAGTGTCTTTCCCTTGAAAAAAAAAAATAGCTCCTGTGAGCTGCCCTCTGACAAGTCTGTGAAAGAAGCAACATGGTTCAGTGGAAGAAATGCCCCCAAGGGCAAAAAGAAACATAAATTGAGACCAGATGACGATCAACCTTAACAAAGCCTTTTGTGATTCATTGTTTTCTTTCAATTTATAAAATGTCTTGTAATAGTTGATAACATTATTGACTCAATTTCCATAACTAAACTACCTCGTGTGACATCCTGTTTATCATCTCAAAGGGATTGTGTGAAAAACTAAACACTGCCAGTGTCAGTTGCCAGTGAGGAGCAGGGGCCATGATTGCTGCAGTTGTTTCCCTTCCCGAGGGCTGGGGCTTGGCTCCTATGGCCGCTGCCCGGGACTGAGCTCTGCCGTCCCTCCCTGGGGAGGATGTGGCTCAGGGCACTTTGGGTTTTGTCGGTGCCCATCAAGACACAGGCCTGGTTCCAGCTCAGTCCTGGTGCCGAGGCTGCATCTGGAACCTGGGACCTCACAGGCCCTGTCACCTCCTCCTGTGGCTGCCCGGGGAGGCAGCGGGTCAGGTTTGCTGGTCATGTGGGCCCCTTGCTGGTTTGAGGGATGTTTCCAAGAGGGTCAATCCCAGTTGTTGGGTCCTTCTTGGTGACGTTCCCAGTGATGGTTTCTCCCGTTCATTTTTCTCACAATCCCTTGTGTAAATCAGGGAAGCAGGATGTTGCCTCGGCATGACACACGGTGAGCATTGGCACACTCAGAGCTGGGCTGGGGCGGGAGGCAGTGTCGGGCCCCGTGTCACTGTGGGCCACGGGCACCGGCAGCTGCCCCTCACCGCGCTGCGACCAAATGAATGTTTCTGCCGGTGGCTCCGTGTCAGCCCGGCCTGCCCGTGCTCTGCTGCTCTGCTCTGGGACTTGACTACCTGTGGAAATGTGACCAATAAGTGTTGAATGCATGTTTAGTGAGTGTTTAGCTGTATGAACTAATAAATGTGAAATGTTCTGCACTGCTGGTGTCTCGTGGGTGTTTGTGCCTTCCCCCTTTGGTGGCGGCTCTCTCTCAGGGTGGGGAGCACCGTCAGGGTGGGGGAGTCCAGCACTGCTCTGGGTGGTGGCTGTGGCCCTGCCCTGCCTGCTGCTGTGCTCTGGAGCGGGCTCTGGGTGTGGGGAAGGCCTTGGGGCTGCTGCTGTGGCTGGGAACTGGGATAAGGGCACTTTGCCACTCGGGATTTATTTGCTGTGAGAGGGCCCTGAGGATCAGCACTGGTGGGGCTCCCTGGGAGGTGGCAGAGGATGCTGTGCACAGGTGGGGTGATGGGTTTGTCCTCACCTTCAAGCGAAGCTGGAGCTGTGCCGACGTGACGACGCAGCCTCATCCTGCGCTGGCACGAGGCGCTGCCTGGAAAGTGAGGCTGGAGTGGGAAAAGTACCAGCACCTTTTAATTTTCAGCTCAACCCCTGCTGACCACTGTATTTTGATTAGAGCTCTGCTTCCTTTTCATCTCGGTGCTCCAGCGGGTGACAACTGCCACAGCCTCGTGTGCGCGGCGCAATAGTTTATCACCGAAGGCCAGCGGCTCTATGAATTCAGAGCCAGCGCAGAACAAATCATGCTGTCACTAACGTCAAACTTGTTAACCTGATCTTTGGTGGATCACTAGTGTCAACATTGCATGGGACATACATTATCGGGCCCAAGGACTTAGGGAGATGTGTTTGTCAGGCTGCTCTGTCACAGTCCTACTCTTGACCTTCACAAAGTAACTTTCAAGGGTAAGCTGCTTTCCTCTTGACAGGAGTGGCTGTTCCCAGGAGTGTCACCCCATGGGCACTGGCTGGGACAGGGCTGTGGGGTCAGCTGGGGCACCTCCCTGCAGCAGCACAGGCACTCCAGCAGTGGGTGAAAGACTGGGAGGGTCCTGTGGGGCCTCTTCCACAGACCAGGAAGGTTCTTCATTGATGTCCACCCTGCCCATGTCTATTCCACAATCTCTCCCCATCTTGTCACTAACTGTTCCCATATCTCTCCTCATCCCTTCCCCAGTCACTGTCCATTTGGAGTTCACACCTGAAGTCCAGAGTCCTGAGTGCAGCAGACTGGTGGGTCTCCATTGTCTGGTCCATCACAAGTCTCTCACATCTCAGTTTGCTAAGTGCGGACACTTCTGATGGGGTTGGTCACAGCTGCAGAAGTCAGATGAAGGATGAGCTGGTAAGACCATGGAGAGGAGATGTGTGCTTTGGGTAAGCTCCTGTCCAAGCTTCTGGAGTCAGTTGTGTTTTTCAGTACCTTTATTGGGGTGGTGGATCCTGTCTGTGCCACCTGCTATGAGTAGGAGGGGAGCAGTGCCACAGGCCAGATGCTGGGAGGCCAGCAGGTTTGGGCTGTGCTGGACAAGATGTCTCATGGCTGGGGGTACCCTTAGGGGAATGCTGGGTCTATGCTCCACATCGCTGTCCTCTTGTGCCGACCCTGCTAATCAGCTGTGAAAGAGAGAGAGAAAGCTGGAGAGAAATCTTTCTCTCTGCTAACCTCATCACAATAAAGATTCCTATAAAGAGCTCTTATCCTTGAAGAAAATGAGGCACATAAGCAGGAATAGTAAACAAAAGGCTGTCATTTTGACCCAGGAGTGCTTCATGTTGTTGGCAACTGCCAAGAGGAAACATAAAGAGAGGCTGCATCCAAGTCCCAATTATGCAGAACTATGTGACTGATATGTCAATGAGTCCCCCTGGGAGGGGACCACCAGCACTTCCCAGTGCTGCCTGCACAGCATCTGCACCCACCGCCACGGCCGGGCCGCCCGCACCCCAAGCGAAGGCGTGTGTGGCATCGAAAGAATGCGGGGGACAAGGTAATGTCATTGGGAACGCTATCGCCAAAGCCCTCGCCGCGCGCGCTCTATCAGCGCGGGCCTGGAGTCAGGGACTGCGGGCAGGCAGCGGCATTTGGCAAACAGTAGTGCTGGCCACACCTGCTGCAGGCACGCTCCGGGAACGTGGCGCAGGCAGGAGGGCTGCCCCGCGCCGATAAGCTGAGTGGATGGAGATAAAATCCGAGCAGGAGATACGCTTTGCTGAGCATCAAGGCTGAGCACCAGCAAGGAGCCAAAGCAGGCTGCAGCCCGCGGCGGGTGGTGTGGATTCACAGGGCTCTGGCTGCACCATGGGCATGAGGGAAGGAGATGGGGCAGGGCAGTCTCCAAACCAATAGCCGGAGCTTTGGTGACAGATGTGCCCGTGCTTGGTCCCACTGGGGGCACAGAGCTGTACTGCTCCCTTGGCCAGGGCAACGCAGCTCAGGGCAGCAGCTCTGGGGCCTATCCCCAGCCCTGAACATCCTCTCCCCAACACATCCCATGCTGCCAGAAGCCAGACCCACCTCACCTTCCCTCCTAGGTGCATTTTGGATGTCACCTGTCTGTACCTCTTGCTGTCCCCAGGAGCCCCTAAGGTTGCTTGGAGTAGGCTCTACCTGGTGCCTTTGCAACCACTCCAGCATGGCCTTCCCAAATCCACCCTCTGAATTCCACCCTCCCACCAGCAGCCAGGCCCCGCCGGTCTGCACCGGGCCCAGGACTGGCCCTGACCGTGGCCGCGCGCCCACTGCAGGAGCCAGGCCACAGCCTTGGCCAGGGCCTGCGCAGAGGAAAGTGCCCAAGGCCGGCAGGGACGTATTTACCCCCAAAAGCACCTTGCTGCAAAAATAGCAAGTGGCCGGTGTGAGGCCGGGACTTCCCAGGGGAACAATGCCTGGCA
The DNA here is from genome assembly GCA_013399455.1 of Anthoscopus minutus. NCBI lineage: Eukaryota > Metazoa > Chordata > Aves > Passeriformes > Paridae > Anthoscopus > Anthoscopus minutus. The sequence continues at coordinate 4,247 of VWYI01049382.1, read as the reverse complement.
GGAGGAAGCGGCCGCGGCCGGCCCGCAGCTCTGTCCCGCCTCGTGTGGCGCTGAGCTGTGAGCTGCTGCGTGCTGGTCCAGCAGGGACCTTGAACCCGACACAGATTTATTTTCTCTGACATTGGCATCGCATAGGAACATCTGGCATGTGGCTGATAATTGCTGAGGATCGGGGCGGAAGCCACTCCAGGCCTGGCGCTTCTTCCCGAGCTCTGTTTTCATTAGTTTTTCTTCTCTCTTCAGCTGCAAGCAAGGGAAAAACAAGCAGGGCTGTGCAGTCCGCACTCCCACTCCTCTCCCCTCAGCACCCGGGGCTCACTGCTTCCCTCACTCTGCATGGGAATACTGCAGGGCACATCTGTCACACCACATCAGGCCTGTGCTGATACAGAAAGAGGATGAACCTTTCCCAGAGCCCAGAACTGGGGGTCCTGCTGTTCCACCCTGCTTATCAGCAGCCACTTGGCCAGAGCAGAGCCGTGGCACAGCCCTTGCTGGGCTGGTGTGGGGCTTGAGGCAGACACCCCTTCTCAAAGCTGTCATTAGTGTGGGACGAAGCAGAGAGCAGGACACTGTGCAAACATGTGGGGAGACACCGTGGTGATGGATGGACAGAGCATGGGGCTGGTGCTGTGAGCAGATCCCCGCTCTGGCAGGATGGAAGGGTCTCTTGTGTAGCCTCTTGCCTTGACATTGCAGTTCCTGTGTTGCACAGGGCAATTGGAAGCTAAGATCTCCCAGCAGAGTGCCCGTGGGTAGGACTGAGCCTGGCAGCCAAACACACAGAATCACACATGGCAAAAACACAGCCAAGGTGTGGCTGCCTCGGCCCAGGGGCACTGGCTTTCTGTGAGTGGCAAATGAAGAGCAGCTGTCTGTGGACTCTGTGAGCCCCAGGGACCCAGGAGTGGGGCCCTGAGTGTGGAAGAGCCTCCTCCCATTCTCCCCCGCAGAGGAGATCTCTCAGGGCTGAGGAGGCCGTGGCTGCATCCCGGCGCTGAGTGGGTGAGGTGAGCTCATATTCCTCCCAGAGGTGTCCTGCCCCATGCCCTTGGCACCCTCCCTCCTGCCCTGGGCCATAAATCAGGGTGGCCGTGGGTGCTGCGGCACTCTGGTGCCCCCCACCTCCCTGCAGGGTCTCCCTCCCGGGGCACCTTATCTGCCGCAGGGGTTCTACTTATCTTCGCTGTCACTTTCTAATGCTAGTTTATGGGCAGTGTTTTGTAGCTTAATTATGATGTTTTTCAGCATGGTCACGTGGCCACAGAAGCCAATAAGGCACCGAAGTGGGTCCATCCTGGCTGAGCCTGGCCCCCATGGGGAGGAGATTGGCCGGTGTCCTGCCCAGGGCGGTGTGTGCGTAAGCCAGAGCCCCAACACCTTCCCAAGAGACACAGGTCCCCATAAATCCCCCAGCCTACCGTGGACAGGGCAGTGGCACCCACACCCCACGGAGGCTCCTCGGGTTGCAGCTCCTGGCCGGTGGCTGAGCGAGGTTCTCCCACTCACCAGCCCCACGCGCAGCAGCCGTGCAGCCGCCTCGCGGTGAGTACGTGTCTGTGGGGGGAACCGCGGTCTCCATCCCACCCATCTCCAAGCCACTGCCCCCACTCCCCGCCATGGTGGTGGTCCAGGCCGGAGCCGGGGACGCGGCAGGGCTTGGCGAGGAAGCAGGAGCCGTGTGTGGGCCTCCGCTTCCCGTCAGCGGGCGTGGGGATGGCGGCTCTGCAGAGCGAGGCCTCGCCATAGCCTTGGCCCCGCGGCCAAGCTGCTGCTCAGAAATTACAGATCTGGGGCTCTGGAAGCCCAGCTGGCAGTGCCTGGGGGCCCCTGGCCACCCAAGGGTTGGGAGTTGCCCGTAGGAGCACAGGCATGGGAGGCATCTGGGACCCCTTGACTCCTGGGGTTGGCTGAGCCTGTGTTCTGTCCCCATGCTGCGCTGGCAGGGATCACAGCCTTCGGCTCCGAGTTTCTTTTGCTCCTCACAGTGTTCGCTTATTCTCCCAGTTCAGAACCCCTCCTGGGCTCCTTTCCCCTGATGGCAGCTCCTGCTCCGTGGCAGCTCCCCCAGGAGCTCATGGTGACTGTGGGGGCCATGGCCAAGAGGCTCTGCCGGTGGTGGAAGCGCTCCTTCCCGGCCCAACAGCAGCTGACCCGCTCTGCAGACTGCTCTGCTGCTATTCTTAGCCCGGGCTCCATTCCTGGTGGCTCTAGGGTGATGCTCTGCTGAGCCCGTTTCCTGTTTGCCGCTCTCCCTGCCAGCGCCACTTCCTACCCGCTGCACCCGTGGGCAGCTGGTGTGTGCAGTGAGAGTGTGGAATGAGCTGGGTGGGATGAGATCTGTGCCATGAGCCCTTCAAGACAATCCATGCAGGGTCAGCCTGGCAGGATCAGCCATATGGGGCCATCAGCCATGCCTTTCCTTTGTGGGGCACTGCCAGCAGCACAGTCCCCAGCTGTGCCAGGGCTCCAGGCATCCAGAGCCTTGGGCCCCAGAGCTGCTGTGCTGGCAGTGGGCTCTCACCGTGCTCTGCACCAGCCACAAAGGGTCCCTGACTCAGTGGGTCAGCTCTGCAGGATGGGCTCAGCTCCAGTGCCTGGCTCAGAGCTGGAGTCTTGAGCTCCCCATAGCCAAGTCCCAGGCCGTGGTGTGTGGCCTGGGAGCATCCTGATGAACAGGACAGGCCGGGAGCCAGGGTGCTTCTGCGCTGGTCTGCTGCCGTCATGGAACATTCCATCGAGAAACCTTAACTGTGAAGCACTGATTCAATACCTGCTATCTGACAGGCAGACCAGGACATCACTGGGAGTGGGCGCTCTTGGCGGGGTGGCCAGTGCTCAGTCCAAACTCATCTCCTCAGCGGTAGCCCCAGAGGAGATTTCAAGAGCTGCTGCACACCCCAGTGTTCCCCATGCAGCTCTCCCGGGCTGGCAGGGGCAGCTGGTGGGGGGTAATGGTATGTTCTGACAAAACTGGTGGTCCAGGGCTGTGCACTGAGCAGAGCAGCCTCATGCCCAGACATAGTCAATTTTGCTTCAGCCCCGAGACTCCTGGCTCTCAGCAGGCCCTGCCTCTCAGGCCAGACACTCCGGAGAGGTCAGGGGACTTGTTCCCCACAGATGGTGTGGGAGAGCAAGGAGGGTCTCGCCCTTCCAGCAAAGCGGTGCCCCTTCCCTGCCCCTGGGGGGGTCCCTGGGGGGATCCCTGATGCTGCCGAGGCCTGGCCGAGCCGCTACTCAGCCCGGCCGCCGTGTCCCCGGGCCGGCGGGTCCCTCCGCCCCCGCCCCGTCCCTGTCGCCGCGAGCCGCCCGCTCTCCCAGAGGAGGTTCCCCAGCCCCGGGGGGCTGGCCGTGAGCCCGCACCAACATGGAGATGCTCTTCCAGGCGCTATAAAGAGCTCCGGCTCCCACACCTGCTGCTCGGTCTGCACCGCGCCCACTCCCGGTCCGCACCCAGCGCCGGGGCCGGGGCCGCGGCCGCTGTCCGTCCCCTTCCCGTCCCATCCCGTCCCGCTGAGCGCGGCTCGTCCCGCAGCAGGGCCGCTGGAAGGGATGGACTATTCCTATGATGAGGACCTGGACGAGCTGTGTCCGGTTTGCGGGGACAAGGTCTCCGGGTACCACTACGGGCTGCTCACCTGCGAAAGCTGCAAGGTAGGATCGGCCGGGGCGCGCGGGGTCGGGGCTGCGGAGCCGGGGCTGGGCAGACGCAGCTGGGGCCGTGCGGGGCCGGGGAAGCGGGGCCGAGGCTCTGCGTGACCGGCGCCTTGTGGGGCCGGGGCTGTGAGGGGAGCGCTGCCGGGGAACAGGGGTCCGAGGCTCTGTGGGGAGCGGGGAGGGGACTCTGCAGGGGCCGGGGCAGCGGGACCGGCCGCGGCGCTTCTCTCGCCCGTTTTCGTTAGCGGCGGATTCGCGCCCGGTGGCGGGAGGGGAGCGCGGCCGCGACGGGAGCCCCGAGCGCGG
>VWYI01049376.1:0-18954 GCA_013399455.1 Anthoscopus minutus | reverse complement strand
GACTCTGTTTTTCCATATATTTGTTTCTGACATTCTGCTAGACGGCCCAGGAAACCATGTATGTTTCCACTTACCCTCTGCTTTTCAGTCTAGGAAACCACAACTGAACACTTTGACCACTGGATCCATAGTCTACAAAATAAAGAATCCTATAAAGAACACAAAAACCCACTGTCAAAGCAAATTTATATTTGCAATGGGAAAAACAATCTCATTAATGATCTTTGGATCTCAAATCAGTTTAATATGTTATTGACCTCCATCAAACAACTCCTAAGAAGTAGAATCATGCATTCAAAAATAGTTTATCAGGTAAAACTGAGAAAATATGCTTGATTTCTTTCAAATACGAGAAAAATCAAAGAAAGGCTGTTTCATTAGAAGAAGATAGGATGTAAATAGGAAAAATGACTCTATGGGGAACAGTCCGCTTACTTGTGTGTGTGGTGTGACCTCCCCTGGGATTTGGCAGATTTGTGAACCATCTCTGTTACAAAAAGTGCTTTTTCCTATGATAGGAAAAAGTATTTTCTTAGCTAAAGAAATCCCTGAATTGCACTCAAACCTTTTCTATATCCTGTAATAAACTACCCTGTAATATTTCAAAGCTAGGATGCACCATTCAACATTATGCTTTGCTCTTTTGAAGTGAAGAAATTTATACAAGGCTGGGTTATTTATTTATTTCTCCTTGCATTCTCACTCCTGTTTGTCCTCCATGATGAAATTATGTCTACGGGATTTTCCCACTGAGATCGCCAATGTAGAATTTTTGCATTATAGATAAAAAAAAATTGAACATTTTTGAGATGGCTATTGTCTTCTACAGCTAATCTTTAAAAGCCTGATATTTTGAATGATAAGCTAGGACTTATTAAAGCTTAAAGATGCCATTAAGGAATGAAATTATTCCATTAAATATTCCTGAGGTATCTTTAAAATACTTTCTTCATCAGAAGAATGTCAAACGATTCTTGGTGAAATTTTCCATTCTCCTTTAAAATACTTCTTTTTGTTCTTAGAACCTATGTTAGTTTGGATTGTTTTTTAACAGTAGTATTGCAAATTCCGGGAAGGCATGTATAAGGCATATATTATACACTGGTTGTATAAGTTCCCTGATTTGTCTTTTTCTTGAGGAAAGGGTAACTGATGGCGACATTTTGCCTGTGGTCATACAATTCATATGCTGAAACATCATAAAGAAAATATGGTAACATGTCCTCTGCCCTCTACTGGATAGCATCACAAATATGCTTCTACATGGTGCAACCAAATTCAGAAGGTGCCAAGCAGGCAACTTTCCACTGGCAAGTCATCTTTCCTTTCCAGCACATGTGGGAAAATAATTTTCTCTTTACTCCACAGTCCTTGTTCTAGGTAGACTTTTTAATCTGTCTGCAGTGAATTCACAAGCTTGTTATTAATTTAGTCAAGCAGCAGGTTATGATTGTGCTTTAGAAGCAAAAAAATAACCAAACAGCCTGACACACCCACAATTATTCAAATGCCACCTAAAAGTTACAATTTGTCCCTCAAAGATCATGAGGCCAATTAAATAAAAAAAAGAAAAAAACTGAATTCACTTATAACCAAAAAGTGACAATTCAAACTGAGTAACAGGGATCATAGTTCCCATAATAATGCCTATACTGAGCATGCAGAATGAATCTGAAATATCATATATGACCACTGGTTTCCTGAGAAACCTTATTGATTTGCAAGAAGAACTTGGGACAGGGAAAGAACAAGAATTCAGAGAATTTCAGGAGTAAATCAGAGGAGTAGTAATATCCTAATGGAATAGGAAAGTCATGATTTTGCTTCAAAAATATATCTAGGAAAATGGCAATACTAAGTCAATCAAGGCAATAATAAATCAAGGGGAAAAAATCTAATTTTTTTAAAAATAATCTAAAGATTTCCTAACTTATTTGAATGTAAACTAGTGCAGCTGACAAACTACCTCCTCATGATGGCATCATTCAAAGCTCACATTATTTTAGTGTCATGAATAGTAAAAAAGCAAGGATATTTAAAACTGGCTTATCTAAAGGAACTAGATTCAGAGACATACTGCCAATCTTAAAATAAACACTAAAACACATTTGGGGTTCTGAATTCTAAGGGGAAAATTAGGCATATACATGAAGGTAGAAATGGTGCAGAACAGATGAGTGCATAGGTTAATATTGGGTACCATAAAAGTACCAGATTGTTCCTTCAGCCTTTGAAGGATGATTAAAACCAGAGAAATGAAAATTGAGAATGTATGGGATATCTGGTGGTGGATGAGGAGGGATTAATATCTCCGAAACTACTGTGGTACAGCTGGGTTGGCACATGGATACTACTCTTTTTTGTGTTTGATGTTTTCTGTAATTAACATATATATATATATTTAAATAAACCTAACCACGCACTGAGGTTTAAAATCTACAGGAAAGAGCACACAAGAGAAAGCTTGGTCATGTGATCGACAGAAATAGAAGGTAATTATGTTTCAGTCAAAACACTTTTTCCCCTTTTTTTTATCTTCCCTGCTTTCTTTCTTCTGCCTGTACTTTAGAATTCAGGATAAGTCAGGCTGCATTTTGATTTAGTCAAAAGCTCTTTCAATTGTTCAGTACTGTCAAACTTACTGTTAGTGCTGAGTATCACTTCCTCTTTGCCTCCCCCCTTCTCCCCCGAACACCATCCTTCATCCCATTTTGTTGCTTTTACTGTGAGCCCACTGGAGTGTGAAGCCGCTCGGGGCCTCTCCAGGGGTGGTCTTCAGGCACAAGCTACTGTACCAGTAAAAATCAAATTGCCCCTTGTATAAGTTTGCGATGCCCAAACACTATGAAACTGAATTATTGCAACACTTAAATGTGCAAGAGGAATCCAATAAAAATTTGTGATAGCATGGCACATTTTTCAGTTAATTAATTTCAGATTTCACATAAACTGGGAGAGAAAAAAAAAGAGAAAACACCATTTTAGTGCATGTACGCCTCTGTTGAAATGCAGCAGGAAGCCTAGAAACAGCAGAAGCACCATTTTTAAAAGCAGGTATATAGAAGGGCCAGACATTTTTTGCCATTATTAAAAACTGTCACAAATGCAGGAAAATATTTCTGGAAACAGGGGAAATAAAGCAGTCAGCTCAAGGCTTGAATGCAAATCTGAGTTTAGTCAGATTCTGCCAAGTCCATTGTCTACAAAAGGTCTTAACCAATTTGTGAGTTTTTAATCTTCAGACTTCACAACTTGTTGGTCAGTAATATTACAGGGCTGAATCATTGTTTATTCTGTAGGCTCTCTCTCCAACAGTCTTCAAGATTTATTTTCAGGATAAATCAAATCAAAAACATGTTCAAACAGCAGAAATAATAAAAATTAAAAATCAATACATCAAATTGTTTTATCTTCCTGTGTGCAAGCCTTTGATTTGTCTCTTAGCTATGACAACTAAGTTTACTCTGCCTTCAGAGGAGGTTACCAAGCACCTTTAAAGGTGTTGGTGAAATGTCATTACTATTGGATAGAAATTACAAGAGGAAAGTGCAAGTGCATTTTATAAAAAATATTTAAAAATTAGATTTAGTTTTTTGTAGATAGTCAAAAGATAGATGTTAATTTTAATGCATAAATATCACTGACATAAGAGTTAAGAGCTCAGTTAAGAGCTTACAATAATGACAATTATTGTAACTGTCTAACAAACTAACAATAATGACACTAAGGGAAATGACTTAAGGTTGGCTTCTCAAGGTAAATGTGTGAGCTTTTATAAAAACCATATGGCAGTCAGATTGTGCCTAGATTAGTTCCAATAACAAATTCCATTATTTCTTCTGTGTTTTTAACTAAGTCATTCAAGACATGACCCCCAACAGCTATTTGAGGCCTGTCAATCCTATCTTTAAGCAATAATGAGTGTAGGGTTCCTTTCATATAGGTTATATCTCTAAAAATCAGTTAGACTTGCAAGCCCCTTCTATGGATAGAGGAGGAAGACAGACATTTCCCAAGACAGTTGTGTTATTTGTAGATAAATGTCTAAGACTAATGATTTCTAGTCATCCTCTAAAACTGACTACATTCCGTAGTCATAGATCTTCTACACTTATATGTTATCTAAAAAAGATCTAGGAAAAAAAGGGAAGGTATTCAAGCCTAGAAACAACAGAATCACAGCACTCAAAACTTTGATTTCCTTTCCACAGATAACTTCCCTTGCTTAGAGAGTAAGCCTGCAGACCTGCCTGAGGCTAGATGTGCAACATGAAGTGACTTTTCTGCTTCTTGGACTTGAAGCAAAGGGTCCAGACTAACACAGCTTCTGCATGCATACGAAAAACCATTGGATGATAATGGCATCTCCAGTATCCTATCAGTCTCAGAGCTGGCATCAATCTTATTTATTAAATTTTATATAGCAGTAGTTTTAGATCATGCGCAATTCCCAAGCACTTAGGATTACTTAGACCTAGAGCTGGTAAATTTCTTAGGTTAGCCTCATTCAGCTACACATATAGCAGGAGAAAGAAACCAAGTCTCATATTTCCAAGGACAGCAATCTGACTACCAAACTATTCTCAGGTGAGGTTGTCTTCATCTCTGTGTTGGTGCTGTTCTACTTTGTGGACATAGATTAATGAACAGAGGGAACAGAATACGCAATTGGGTCATGATTTTCAAGTATCATCTACTGGAAACTCCATCCAAATTCAAGTCTATCTTTTCTTTGAGGAGACATCTGAATTAAATAAAACAATAAAATGGATGCATTTATATTAAAGAACCAGAAAATAGATGCTTCTCCCTTTTGTTTCACGACTTTCGGTCACCTTTTACCTATTCCTAACACATTCAGAAGCAAATTACTTCCTTCTTGTTCTGGAGATACATATTGAAATCAAATCCTCACTTTTCCTTTCTAAACAATGATTCTGGGACGAAGAGTAAAAAAGAAACATGTGAAATACTACTTAAGAGTCTCAATCTTCTGATGCCTATCTGAAGTTGTCTTAAGCAGTCTTAAGCAACAAACTGTAGAAAGGATTGGCTTGGAAGGGATACTTGACATTCATCTAGTTTTAGACCTACTATCCATGGCCAAGGACACCCTTCCACTAGACCAGATTGCTTAAAACCCCACTCATCCTGGCATGGAAGGCTTCCAGGAATAGTGTATCTACAACTTCTCCAGCCTGCTGTAATGCCTCACCATCCACTTCCTAATATCTGATCTATGATTTGAATGATTGTAATTCATTTCTCCCTGTCCTGTCACTGTATATACCTTTGCAAGAAGTTCCTTTCAATTCTTCTTGTAGGCCCCCTTTAGGTACCAAAAGGGTACCTAAAGGTACCCTAACCCTCAGGTCACCAGGCTGAATAGCCCCAGGTGTCTCTTTTTCTTCATAGGAGAGATGCTCTGTACCTCTAACCATCTTTGTGACCCTCTGAAGCACCCCAAAACATTTAAACACAAGAGATTTACTGAGGTTTACTCTGGATTAAGTCCACAGGAGAAATACTAACCAGATATTCTGGTTTACTGACAAAATATAGAAAATCAAGGAACTTTGTCAAAGTATTTAATACAGCATCCAATTAACATAACACACTTATCATAGAATTAACTTAGCCCATTTAACTTAGCTAACATTAAACCTGTTTGATGTCAAATTACCCAAAATGTTCCATGAAAAGAGAATTAGAAGAAGAACATAAGAGGAAAGACAGTCAAGATATAGAAAAACACACATACAGCTACCAGCTCCTGAGTTCCAACAAAGATAAACTCCTAGAGTGTACGTTCCCCTTGTGACCAGCCTTTTAAATCCTTGGGCCTTCATGGCTCCTCCTCCCAGGTGGGACTTTCAGTCTCTCGGGTACTTGGCTTAAGTGAGCCTTCTGCTGTGCCGTGGTGGAGAGAGCAGTGGGGCTGGGATGCTTTGGCTCTGGGCTAAGGGGTGTGGTGTGTAGTGCAGGCACTGCCTCACCACAGCAAGGCCTGACCTGCCTCCCTCCCCACACAGGTGCATCCCAAAATGTCTTGAGACATGAACCCTCTCTGATCTCTGACACCTTCCTCTGGACTTGTTCTGTGAGGAAGAATTCATGTCACCAGAGTTTTATGTCCGAAAAGGAGACAAAGGGGTCCTGTAACTTTAAGCATAAACAAAGGGAGAGTCCATGGGGCATTTCCCCATGGGTTCCCTTGAATTACTGGAGGAGAAAGCCTCCTTTTAATTAGTCCCAATTTCCCAGTCACATCACCATCTCCCTTTCCTTATTGGCTAAAATACTTGGAAGGTACAGACTTCTCAATTCACCTACACTATTCTCCCTTTGTATGACATATCTCTATTAAGTCTTAGTACTTCTCAAAGCTCAGGAACATAGCATGACATTGGCTGAGCAGCAGTCTATGTCAATTAGTAACATTTCCTGAAAATGATAGCTTCTCCTGCTGCTTCCTTACACATAAGTCCCTGACCCTACCTACAAGCAGATTCACATCATCTGTTTGTAAAGACACATTAATCTTATTTCTTCCAGCTCCAACAAATCTGTGTCCTTCCTGTGCTGAGGAACCCAGAGCTGGATGCAGCACTTCATGAAGCAGAGTGTCATCAAGGCAGAGGAACAAAATCACCTGCCTTGACCTGCTGACTCTGGTTCTTTTGGTGCAGAGGCAATATTCTAAGTAATATGAGTTTTCCAGCTCTGAATAATCTGACCCTAGAAAAACACCTACCTGAGGAACATTCACAATAAATAACTGCTATTCTTCTGGAATGATGTAGCCTGACAAGATGGTAAGAGACAAATTCCACACTGCAGCTACAGATCGACTGAATGCCAGGACACATAATCAGGACAACAGAGTTACTGTCCCTATACAGCTATGCATTTTTGTTTATGCCTCTGACCTAATACTTCAAGGATCTATGGCCATAGCACACAGAATAAGTCCATAAAATGCTGTCATGACATGTGCACATGATTTCCTTGATAAGACAGGAGACCTTCAGGTTATTTTAATGACTCTCAAATATTTTGTAGTAGAGTATTAGTATTTCTGTCTATATGATTTCTGTGTAACAAAACTATTCTGTTGAAGGAAATGTATGCAATCCAAAAATAAAACCCACAGAACATCCCCAAAAGCCTTGGATCTGTATCATTCTGTGTATAATTGAGTGAATGATAACTGTGAACTGAATAAAAAGGCGCATTTCACTTGTTCTCAGTGTTATGAATATGTAGCACCCCAGTTACATTTCCTTGTACAATAACTGCACATTCACATACATGACAATTAGAAATATGAGGCTTCTAAGGAACCATCTTTCTAATGCAGTTTTATGCTATCAAAATGTCTATGAAACAAGTTCACAGAATATCTCTTTTATTTGAAGCAAATGACAAAAATTCTGTTTACTAACATTTCTAAGAGTGGTGCCTAAGTGTTATGCTAACTATATTGATTTAGTCATAACAAATAATTGTAAAACACATAATTATGTAGGAAGAAGGTGAGTCTGTCCTTCAGAACACTGATTTGTGTTCTGTGAGCCTCAGTTACCAGTGCTCTACAGTGCAGGTAACTGTCATTTTGTATTTCATTTAAGGTGCTGAATGTCATGGAACAAAATCCCTGTATTTATTCGTGATAGAAGGGTTTATAGAAATCTTTTCTATGGCAAGCTTCCAACTCAGAAAGGACTCCCAGCCACTGCACTTGTTCAGTGGAAGCAAAATTCCTCTGGCACACAAAACACATCTTCTTTCATGCATTTCTATGTTTGTTCTCTGGAGTGCTGCCAGAATAGACTTAAGTTATGATAGCTAGAACCATTGTAAACTAGGAATCGTGAAGGAGAGATTAAAACCTCCAGGGAAGAAAACCACTTTCAGTAACAGCATGGAGTGCAGCCATATTCCTGTCTTCCCATTTCCATGCACCCAGTGGTGCTGCATGGCTATCTCAGGAAACACAGGAGTGGCGTTACTCTGAAAGGATACTTGCACACTCACCTATTCTCCCTGCAGACCTTGAGCACTTGCCAGTCAAGCAGCATCTTTCAAGGCACTCAGATAGCAAGGCAGCCCTTCCCCACTCAGCTTCTTCAGTGTCATTCTGGTGCCTGTGAAATTACCTTGACAGCAAATCTACTAATTTTCTTAGTCTAAAGCAGGTGAGTTTTGATCAAAATGCATTTTTTTGTGCTTAGGGAAAAAAGAAGTATCAGTGGTTCCTATAAGACTCACTGTAAACTGGAGGCTACATCCATGTGGTAACTACAGCGACATTTTCACCCCTAGAACCCATATGTTCACCCTGTCTCTTGAAAAATAGTATTCAGCAGATGGCTTGAACATGTGTATCTGGTTTTAATTTTCAGCTTACAGACCACAAAGTTATTGTCTCTTGTTTTACTGAAATAATCTACAGAATATGAAAAGACTGCAGTGAGTAATATCCCATTGTATATCAAGGCAAACATTTTAAATTTTCAAGAATTACTAGCTTAAATAATTTCTCATAGAGGGATATTTTCTCAGTGACTGAATGTTATCTGTCTAAGTTTGGTATTTTATTGCTATGACCCTGAGTTGTTTTCCAGATGTAGCCTGTTAGGATGTCAGTGTTTCCAAACATGCAGTGTTTTCCCTATTGAAAGACATTTGACCGTTCCAAAGCATGACATACAGGGCAAATACTGCAATGGGATGTGTCTTTCTGTGTGTCCTTCTCAATCCTTCACAATCAACTTGGCACATACTATGTCTGACACAATCGCAATTCACGTCAGTAAGTGGCATGATCAAGGGCAGATCTCCAACCCTATATCTTCTAGAATTCTCATGCTAGGATTTGAATCTATGCATCTGATGTTAACCTATTTGCTCCATGATGCAGTTTTCTTCCTAAAAGAGATTTTAATTTATCTCCTCCATCACATTTTCTCCATCTGAAATATTATTATTCATCTTGGATGTAATAAAAGGTCAGAAGCCACAAGAAAGTATTACATTCACATTGCCACCTGTGTTGATATTTGTAAACCTCAGTCTCACAGTGTTTTATGTTCAAATATGCAGTGTAAGGCTATATTTCAGTTTTGACACACAGATTCTGTGATATAGCTGAATTACAAACATTACCCATAAACACAAACTTGTTACCTGTGGTTGACAGACACATGGATAAAGTGAGAACAATAAGGTATCTGTAGTGCTAAGTTTGTCTTAAAAGAGATGCATTGCACCTAAAAGTTGTATTTTTCTTAAACTGAGCTGCTGAGAGTGTTTACAGACGTAAAATAGGGAGTAGGGTTTATCTCCTTTAACTTCAGGTTAGATTGACTTTCTTCTGCATTAAAAGTCTAGACCTCTAGGTTAATAATCTAGATACCATTTACAGTCAATGGAGAAAAATTGCTATGTGTGGAATATCATTTAGGTCATCTTAAAATCGATGACTGATAAGATAAATAATACTTTAGAAAGGTTTATTTCTTTCCATTTCCCTTAGGGGAATCTAAACATGTAGTTCAAATGTGGATGTCTAAAGTGAAGGGAGATAATTCCAGCCATAAGGGATCTCATTAAAGGATTTTAAAAAATTTATTTCGTTACATTTCTAGCTAACATAATGGTTTAATATTGGAAAAATAAACCGCTTAGGGGAAAAACATACAGAAACCTCCCCCCCGCCCCTTTCAACTTTTACTTTATAGTTTAAAGTACTAAAACCAGGGATTTGACCAATTGATACCTTTCCTTCTCACTTGCAGTTTGCTATTGCAAAAATTGCTGTATAGCATCCATAGTATTTGTAAATTAGAGGAGGAATCATGAGGTAAAAGCCCAAGGTAGAGTTGATTATCTCATGGATATCATATTATCATAGAATGTTTTCTATGGGTTGGAAGGAATCCTATAGACCATCTAATTCCAACCCTGCTGCTGTGAGCAAGGAGGTCTCACACTAGACCAGGTTAATCAAAATCCTGTCCAGCCTGGCCTAGAGCACTGTCAGGAGTGGTGCACCCACCACTCCTTTGGGCAGAGGCAGAGGCAGTGTTTCATAACCAATGCTTACCACCCTCTCATAAGGAATTTCCTCCAAATATACAATCTAAAACTTATCTCTTTCAGCTTAAAAACATTTTCCTCTTCTGTAACGATATGATCTTACAAAAAATATATCTCCAGCTTTCCTATGTACTCCCTTTAGATACTGGAAGCCTGATCTAAGGTCATCCTGGAGCTTTGTCTTCCCTAGCCCAAACAATCCCAGTGTTCTCAGTCTTCCCTCATAGGGAAGGAGTTACATGCTCAGATAATGTTTTTGTCCCTCCTCTGCGTTAATTCCAACAAGTCCATGCCCTGCCAGTACTGGAGGCCCTGATCTGGATGTAGCAGTCCAGAATGGATCTCACCACAGCAGAGCAGAGCAGAGCAGAGCAGAGTGGCACAATCCTCTCTGGCCCTGCTGCCCATGCTGCTCTGGATCCAGCCCAGGACATGTTTGGCTCCCTGGGCTGTGAGCACACATGGCTGGGTCATGTCCACCCTCTCATCCACCACCACCCCCAGTCCTTCCCACAGGGCTGCTCTCAATCCCTTAATTCCCAGCCTGGACTGACACCGAGGGCCATCTGAACACAGGTGCAGCATCTTGCACTTGGCCTTGTTGAACCTCATGAGCTTGCTAAGGGCTCACTTCCTTGAACTTTCCCAGATCCCTCTGGATGGCATCCTGTCCTTTAGGAATGTCAGTGCACCACTCATCTTGGTGTCATCTGCAAATTTGCTGAAGGTGCACGTTACACTGCTTGGTATGTCACTGATGGTCCCGTTAAGGACCCCTGGTGCCACCAGTCCTCACTGATGACCATCGTGGCTCTGAGCCATTGACCACCACCCTCTGGATGTGACCACCCAATAAATTCTTTATTCACTTAACAGTCCACCCCTCAAATCCATTTCTGTCCAGTTTGGAGAGAAGGAGGTTGCGGAGAACCATGTCCAGGGGTTCACAGCAGCCCAGAAAAATGACATCTCTTCCCTTACCCACTGATGGAATCATTCCATCATAGAAAGTTGCTAGGCTGATCAGGCAGGACTTGCCCTTGCTAAATCCACAGCATTCAACAAACAAGCTGAGAAATAAGCATAGTACTAAGTTCATTTGCAAGAACGGCTATATCACAAAAAATATTGAGAATATTTTAGGAAGAAAAAAAGCAGATTAAAACAACTAGGTCAATAGAGAAGAGACAGAAGAGATGTGTTTTTATCCTGGTGTTCAAATTACTATTCAAAGAAGCAGCTGTATTTACAATAACTTGTTTTGATATGTTACAGAAATACTAACTTTGTGCCATTTTCCACTCAATGAAATTTACTGATCTGTTTTCCAAGAAAATATTGATGGACCGCAAAATATCCAATATATCAAAGCTATCATTCTTCTCCTTTGTTTGGCTGATGGGCTTTGCTTGTTTTTTTTTTTCTTACTCCACACTCCCCTCCTCTGCCCCAGTCTGATCCAGCCATATCATACTAACTTTGTGAACTGAAATGGAATTCTGTTTTCCTCAGAGGAGCTGTTAAAAAGTGCTATTTTGACAAATAGAATAGGAATAGGACCCAGAGGAATTCTACTGAAGAAAAATACATGATTTCATTTCTCACCTTTACAGAGCTCTGATATGACTGGACTCATTAGCAATAAAAATGCTGGTGGTGCTGCTACTGATAATATTTTTAGATGCAGGTCTTATTATGCTTTCTGTAATATTTAGTTCATGTAAATAAAGCTTGCACATCAAAATCACCTTGCATGGTGGTCTTTTTATTTTGCTACCTTAGAGTCTGTAACCTTTCAAGAATTCAAGGAACATATGCAGGTGCCTCTTTGTCAGTTGTTATTAGGTACCAGGATAGAACATGTCAGTAAGAATCATGACCATCACTCTCATATTTTCTTATTGCTGCCACAGATGGCAAAGTAACTGCACCAACCTGCTTTTTTCCAAAGTGTAACCAGTGCCTGAAAAGATGGGTCAATAAATTCTGTTGTCCAAACAATATAATTCACAGAAATTGTTTTTGCATCTTAATGGAGCTCTCGTCAGCAGGGTACTAAACACAGCATACTGCTGTTTATGAAATACATATGTATGCAAAGTAAAGGTTTTATCTGAAATAACAGGGTTTACCCACTTTGCATAATGTTCCCATTATTGCAAACAAGCTCTAATCCTACACCAAGGCACTAACTGTGCCTTGTACACTAACATAGTACTAACTATGACACATTAAGCTTGGCTTGTGTGAAGAGTATTTCACATGCAGATACACCTCTGCAGAATTTCTCCTTTCCTTTTTCCTGTACTGATGGTATGTGTGACTTGTACTTTATTTATTTGACAAAGGAAGGGTAAATTACAGTGCATCCATAGGACCAATGAAATAGACTGTGGTTGTGCTAGAAGCACATGTAATTACTGAA
This sequence comes from Anthoscopus minutus, assembly GCA_013399455.1. NCBI lineage: Eukaryota > Metazoa > Chordata > Aves > Passeriformes > Paridae > Anthoscopus > Anthoscopus minutus. The sequence goes on along the minus strand of VWYI01049376.1, from coordinate 6,428 downwards.
AGAGAAGACAGGAAGGCTAGCACAAGCAGATAAAACACATTGTTGTGATACTGTCAAACAGAAATGGCAAAAAGAAAACCTCCCAAAACAAAAAACTAGAATTTTTTTACCAGGGTATATCTCTGGAACAGGAGCACAATGTGGTATACTATGTTTATGAGCTTGCAGGCACTGAGGTGTAATACAGATCACAATATTGTCTTAAAATCTTGTCCTTGGCAAGTTGAGAGCCCATCAAGAATTCCTCATCAATCACATAAGTGATTGTTTCAAGTGCCACTGAATCAAGAATCAGCCATTATCATGGGACAGTCAAAAGAAACAAATTTCAGTACTAAAGTCAGACTATTTAGTTTATAATTAATAGACTTATCTTTCAGATTATTATTGTGGGAAAACAAATTCCTGCCCAAGATTGTGATACTGTAGGCTTTTTCTTTAAACTAGAAATCACCACTGGCTAGAAAGGACATTCCCAAATAATTTTAATCCTTTATCTTATTAGTAATATTTAGCTATTCTTAGATATTATACTAGACATTGCTAGAGAATCCCAAATATTTTCCTTTATTCCAGAAGAAAGTGTAACTGTCTGAAATATTAAAAAGATTGACATCACAGATGATTATTAGTAAAAGATTTCTTAGTTCAACATCAATACAAAGCCAAGAGTGCAGCTGCTCCAGGAATCTTAAAGATGTCCCCTCACATGCGCCACTTACAGAAATGACAACGTGAACCATCTGAATCCTGCTTATTTATCACCTTTGTTAGTCATATGAGCTTCTCTTCTGGCTTACAGGGTGCCACTAACCTCAGTAACCATACTGCCATTCATGTAGAAGAATATCCAGAGTCAGTATATAAATGATTGGGCATTATCTTAATAATTTATTACTCAACAGCTTCTACAAGTCCTGTAGAAAATCCATTGACCATCAAAAGTTTTGAATGACATGTCATTAGAAGATTCTCCGCTGAATAAAATAAAAAAGATTGAATATTGAATATTAAAATTGAGACCTTTGAAGGCCAGCCTGAGAAATGTATATATGTTCACTTTGGGTCTTATTTTGGTTCGTTGTCTGGTTGGTTTGTTGGGTTTTGGTTTTGTGAGTTTTTAAAAAATTTTTTACAAAATCCATTCTCCCTTGAAATATGACCTCTCTTCACAAATATTAAAAAATCTAGGAATTTGATGTTTTAGAATTTCCCTTTGCTGCTGCTCTGTCAATCCTTTGTGCATGTGGTGTGATAGGAATGAGGAAGATTATTTATAGTCTATGCAGACCCTTGCTGAATCCTATAATCTTTCACAAAATTTCTCACACTCTCATTGAGTAATAGGCTTTGTAATAGCCTTCATAATGGATTAAAAGTATCTGCCCTAAAATAAAGGCAACTAGTCTTAATATTATCAGATTTTTAAAGCTTATGAGCATTTGATTGAAATAAGAAACATATCTTTAGCCTTTAGAACATCTACAGAAAGCATCCCTGAGCATAAGGACAAGTTTTTATGCTTATGAGTTAAAAAAACATGGTTTCTGTTGCAGGAAAAGTGTTTTCATCATTATAAATGAAGCTGTACTAAAGTGAAATCATAAAGCATGTTATGTATACATTCTGTGTAATATAACCAGTCTTTCTAGTTTGTAGATCTGCAGCACATATGCTATCCTATTACAGCATCAATACAGACTTTAATTGCGATGAAAGGACGTCCAGTCACAAAATATATACCTAAAAAGGCAGCATATGCACAATTTCTTCAAAATTTCAGTCCAGTTGTACTGAAAGTCCCATAATTCTGGGAAGCAAGGTGCTGTAGAAGAGGTAGCTGCTCCTATTAACATATATTTGGATGGAAGAATGCCTTAAAATGCAACCTATAGCTGTGATATTCTGCTTGAGGCATATTATTAACTGCTCTGTAACTTACTCCAAGCTCAACCATTCATGTTGTTGTTGGGAAGAGGATAAATTATTGCTTCTATGCATACACTGGTAATTTGACATACTTCATTACTAAGAGATCATAAACATAACACTATAGTTTCTTTATCTCCTACTTTACTGAAAGCAGTGATAGGAAATAACATGCAAACGTTTTCTGTTCAGTGTTCTGGAAATCTTATCGCTGTTGATGGTTCTTCATGAAGAGAAAGAGCTCTGTGCTGTTTTTACCCAAGGGCATTTGCCATCCGCTTTTAAATTATGATCTTCAGGGCCAATTATTCTGGTTTGATACACTTCTCATCACTCAATTTGCTTTTGTGTTTGAAGTGCCTTTTTGAAGTATTGTTTGGGGTAAAATGCGTGTACACCACCCTCTGGAACTATTAAACTGTTTCTGAATACAGTAAAATAATTTCATTTTTCTGACTATAATAAAATAATGTTAAAAAGCCCAAGCAGGTATGCTGTAAAAAAACCCACTAGACAGCAGTATTTTCCAGGAACATGTTATTTCTCCAAACTGCAACACATAGACCTGCTTATGTTTCATTTACAGTCCATGCTCACAGGTTTGGTCTCTACATTGCTTCTTTATCAGCTCCTATGCAGTTGTCCAAACCATTTGCTGCTTTATATGCCTAGCAGATATCCTGAATACCTCTTGGTTATTAAAATACTCCATGCCTGAGGTCTCTGCTTGTAAGCATACAAGAAATATTTTTTCACTCATTTTATTAGCTGTGTATGCTCTGGCAGGCAATTACAGAGATCATAAAAAGGAGGAATCAACATTTCATGCTGTGGCCCCGTTCATTATGGGTGGGTTTATCCTCCACCACGTGTGGGATGTAAGGAGGGACATGTTGTTCCTTTCCCTGTGTATGACACATGACACATGCCAGTACTTGGCATGCTGGCAAAAGCATTTAGCTGGCTTCTCTTAGGACTGAGTAAGGTCTGGTTCGACTTTTAATACAAGAGGGCTGTAAATATGCCTAACAGGTTAATGTGCCTTTCAAATCTCAGCAACCACCCAAACTTTCTGCAGTAAAAATTCAGTTTTGGCATGACTGGAAGAATTTGAAGTTGAATTTAGAATAAATTGACTGTTTGGAAGTGTCAAAATGATAGAATATTCTTGCATTTCCTGTGTTTGCAAAATGGGATTTTCTATGTTTTCTGATTTGTATAGAGCACAAAAAGGGACATTTTTAAATAGTCAGCAAAACAATTCAGGGTTGAAAAATAATAATTACATATCCAAAACCTTCTCAGTTGTATGAACTACTGAAAATTTTGAAAGTATTAATTTTAGCTTAGACAAACTATGATTTTATTTTCTATTGCAAAAACAACAAATAACTCCAGACAACTTTTTCTATGGTTTCTCCCATAAGTCTGTGATCATATTTCACCTTCTTAATTCAGAATACAAACGGATAAAAAGTAATCTCCTGCATCTATTCCTATTTCTTCCAAGATTTTTCTGCCAAAATGAAAAGATGATAGAATGTACTTGGGATCTCAGTCCTTTGTCTCAGGTCTTGTTCATACTCTGTCCAAATATTCTTTTCTTCTTGCTCCGCTTCTCTCCCCTCAGTCAGAATTCTTTGTCTTATCTTCTTTGTCAAGTCTTATCTTGAATATCACCTAAGAGGGCAATAAAACCTTGCATAATTGGTCTAGTTTTTTTTCACTTTGATAACAAAAATAATATTTATAAGATATTTTTTAAAAATCACTGAAAGAAGCCATATTCTTAACAGAGTTTTCCTAGAACAGAAATCTAGACAACCTCCTGTTTTGGAAACAGTTGGCAGAAGTGAAACAATGGCTTTACAAAGAAATAATGAATATAAACTCTTAAAAAACAGAACTGTATTTTTTTCAAATGAACATTTGAAAGCTACTTTTGGTGTGTAATATTCAACATCTAGTATCAGTCTTTGAGAATGAGAGCTTGAGATTCCACATTCCAGTTAAAAAATAGTACTCTAAAAATCTTTCTGATATACTTTTCTGCAGAACTGCAGCGATTGACATACCTCTCTTGATACAAGACAAAGGCTGTCTAGAGAGAAAATACATTTTTTAAGGTGCAAAGACAAAAAAATGCTTTTTAAACCTCCATGAAAATTATTTTACTTGAAGTGGAGAGGTCTGGAGCTCTGAAAAAAATATCCTTGTATTTGACAGATTAAATATGTTACTACTTGACTTTACATCTAGTTAACTTGAAATAATGGACTGAACTTAATGGATTCAGACCACAATTCAGAATGCCATACGGGAGGAGAATGAGAAACCTGAGTTAGACCACTGATTAATGTTTGACCATAGCACTTTCATGAGACATGAGAAACAAGATAACAACTGATACCAGAAGATACTTGAGAAATTATATACTGCCTCCTCTAAGATGTGTGGTATTTATTTCTGTTTTTCAGCTTAGGTTAAACCCACAAGATAGTCCAAATTATAGTTTATGATCATCCTGCCAGTCTGTAAGACTGGAGAAGGCATCTTTCACTACTAATCTTTTCTCTGTAGATTTCAGATTCTCAAAAGCAGTGGCTTTAGAGAAAGAAGGAAAACAGAATGCTGAACTGTGCAACTCCCGCAGTGTCTGCACACCCAAAACAAAGATATTAGGCTAAGTGCAGGGAATAAGAATTCGGTTTACAAGAAATCTCTATCCTTGCTAATGTCCCCATAGACAAAAAACTCCAAGATCTCCATCCAAGAACACTCAGTTCCTAGTATTAACTGCTGGAGCCCACTTAGCAGAGGAAGCCCCTCATTGGCATTGACACAGAGACAGCTTCATTCCTTACAATCAGGCCTAAGACCGTGACAATTACTGACTGGAATTCAACAAGGAATTTTCAGCAGTTGTGTGTACTGTGTACTACAGAACATTTGGAGGTTTTTGTTAATCTCCCTTGCACTGTTGCAGTGAAGTTCTCTGGGGTTTCGACACCCTCACTTGATTTTTATCTTATTTCAAACAAAAGGGAAAATTGTGACTGACTGTTCATTTGAATAAACACATATTGAGATTCAAATAAGTATTCACAGGGTAATCCTTTGAAAGTTCTCACAAGAACATGACAGCAGCTGCTTTATAGCATGTAGAGAATTGTGCTTCTATCCGGAGCTCTAAATCTCTGCATATAGTTAAAAATTAGTGGAAAATCTCATAGTGTGCATTTGCATAAGTTATTTCAATAGCTTTATTATTTGGCAATTGAATGTCATCAAACACTTAAGGCATTTTCACTCATCAAGAATCAAATCCTCACCAAGTGAGAGGACTTTTAAATGTGTTGAACTAAAAGAATTGTCTGTTCCAAAGGTTGTGATAAGGTTTTCTTTCATACTTAGATAACTTAGTGTTATACCATAAATATATTGCTAAATTGCAGAAGAAAAGACCTGAAATGCCATTAAGAAAACATCTTTCTAAAAAGTTTTAAGGTTTTAAGGTACCTTTGAAAAGTTTCTTGTTCTTGAAGTAACACATAATGCCTAGTGTAACTGCAGACATATTCAGACTCTTTGAGATTTTTACATGGTTGCTCATTAGATGGAGACATAAAACAAATCTATATTTGACAGAAGTTCCTGGAAGTTGAAGGAAGGAACAAAGTTGCTCACGTTTAGTGCATCCAGTCTAGCAGTCTTCTGATCATTCATTCATTCATTCATTCATTCATTCATTCATTCATTCCCTTTTTCATTCATTACTGCTGAAGCAATGGGAACATATTCACAACTGCTACACTGACAGATCAGCAAGGAGTGAGTTTACATCTTATGGAGATGAATACCTATGAGCAAGTGACGTAGTGCAATTAAGACAACAAATTCCAAACAAGTAAGTTGCTTTAGAAAATTCAAAAGACTAATCATGATGATTATTTTTTAATAGCAATGTGAAGTTCTGCATTTATCGCCTGATGGAACGCCTGAAATGCATTGTGTACATTCAGAAGCAGCCTGGGCTTCTGAATAGGACACTATCAACCTGATTTGAACAGATTGAAAACAAGATGTGACAAGCAGTTTGACACTGGCTCTCAACTAATTTCCGCTATTTTTAAAGAGGCATGTCTGAATGGAAATAGCTCAGCAGAATGGGTCAGTATGGTTGAGGCCATGTCAGTCCACACATAAAAAACACAGGACTGGGGAAAATAAGCAGCCATTGATTTCTGGTGAAAGCCTCCAGCGTCTGGGGCAAGCAGCCAAAATGAGGCACCAGCTGCTCTCTGCTGGAAATCTTTTGTGGAAGAGTGAAGCAAGAGAGAGAAAACTGATGGACATAAAGGGGAAGCAAGGCAGAAATCAGGAAAGAAGAGGTGATGCTGACTGCCTCAGCAATGCTTCATACCCCACACTTAGCATTCTCTGAAAAACAGAGGAGGGGAAGCACACCCCAAAACTTATCTTTTATTTATGCAATGGAA
>VWYI01049357.1:0-30200 GCA_013399455.1 Anthoscopus minutus | reverse complement strand
TATAAATCAGTGTCGCTCCCACTCAGCCTAACTCCTATTCAAGCTGGCCATTAGGCAGGAACAGACAAATATGTAGATCTCCATGTCTCTCCAGCCATATGGGCTGCATACCCAGGTGGGTGTGCATTGCATACCTTCCTGGCCTGATGGATGCTGTAGTTCAGCTGCCAGCCTGGCCACCCAAAGCACAAACTTGAGCACCATCAAGTTCCCATCCATAGGAAACTGTCTCAGGCCCTGGAAGAAAGTCTGTGAGCAGCACAGTGTAGTGCAGCAGGGCCCTGTTGAACCAATTAGGGTTAACACATTTCTGGTTAATGAGAGGTGCCGGTCATGATTGTAAATTAATATTTTCCAGTGGCTACCCATGCACTCAAGTGTCAGTATTGATCAAACTTACCTCTGCCCAGTTAATGCTGATGGATTCAACAGCAACATACGCCTGCTCATCTGTTACCCAATTAAGATAAGCTCTCGACTCATCCTAATAGCTGTATTTATTGTCATCAGGAATATTGATGTATCTCTGTGCTAACTACAAGCCAACATAGACACATGAGCACATGCAAAGGACACAGCACTGCTCTGGGAATTGGCCCAGGTTCAAACCACAGGGAAAAACACTTTTTTAACCTTTGTGTTCTGTTTCCAAGGGAGGCATTGTTGTCTGTGGAGAAAGGGGAAAAAATATGTTCCTCCCCTTCTCTAGACTTACTAGACTAGATGCATGCACACCCCACCCCACCAAAAAAGCATCACAGCAAGCTCCACAAATAAACTGCTTGGGCATTTAAAGACTAAAGCAAATGGAAGCCTCCTCTTGCACTGGGAGTCCAGCATGTGAGAAACACTGGGCATGTAAGGAAAATGCCTATGGGAGGAATGAAATAAGGATTAATGAGCATCTTTTTATATGGTTTTCTACATTTCTAGCCTGGCTGTCTGAATCAGAAGCTGCTAGGTAGCTAATGGGCCTTGGGTAAGGGACACAACAGCAGCTGTCTACACAAAGCAAACAACAACAAAAAAAGATTCTATGAAAATTTAACATTTTCCTTGCAGTGCAAGTGGTTCATTCCTTAAAGGCCAATGTAAAGCCAATCTGAGATGCACTAGCCCATTCCTGGAAACAGACTCCCGCCTGTAGCAAATGGGCTATTACAAAGAGCAAGAGATCAGGACCCATTTACTCATAAAAAGGTCATTCTAAACTAAAGCAGAAGTGAGAGCTCAGAGGAGGCCAGTTCATCTCTGCAGCCAAAATACAGCCCTTACAATCCCAGCCAAAGTAACCACTCTGTGTGGCCAAGATTGCATGCTGTGTGTTATATATAAGCTGAATTTTGAAAAAAATGGTTGTGGATTGGCTCAAAAAGTTAGAAAACTGTTAATAAGGGCCTTTTAGTGTGCAACACATTACTGATGCCCTTTCCTTGCCACATGAGGTAAAGAAGACAGCACCATCTCACTTATGCAGAGGCTGAGTTTGGTCCCGGGAAACTGGTTGGAATCTCAAGTCCTCCAGTGATTTTCATAAGTGGTAGCCTCAATTTGCCTTCTAATTTGACAGATGCCCCCAAGGCAACTTATGGTCCTGGAAGCACCTTATTAAGCCACAGTTAATGGCAGCTCATGCCGAGTGACAAAAGTTTGAATGGGATCTTGCAAATGGACACTTTTAACCCACCAGAGGTGGAACTTGCAAGCCTGCTGCCACTGAGTGATGGCAGAGCTCACGCTGCTGCTGCTTCTGTCCAATCTGTCCTTTAGATAAGTGAAGGACACCTCTCTCCAGGGCTCTCCACTTAGCGCTTTTCATCGTTCACTAAATTAAAAAGGGAGCAATTGACAGCACAACTTATTAAATGACTCTTCTCCCTTCTTCTTACTACCACCATGGCCATGTTTTAACAGCCACAGACACTTTGCTGGTGTCTTTTTAATTTGATTTAACTAAAAAAATAACACACAAAGCCATTTGGCCTTGTGCCACTCAATGTACTGCTATAGAGTAGGCATGAGTTATAGGGTAATATTTCACACCCTGTTGTGTCTTATTACTTAACTAATAACAATATTTACCCAGGGTTTTCCCCAAGCAATTCAGACAGGTTTAAAAGAAATCTTGATTAAAGAATGACAGCCAAAGTATTGGATATTAAGTATAAATAAGAGTAATGTGAAGAGAGTGGAAGAGTTTACTGTTGCATCCTGATAGTTTGCAGTAAATCAGTATAATATGAAAGCTCCTCTTTACTGGGCTTCTCCAGTTGTCAACTCCCTTGCTGCAGCCCATGTAGAGATATGCCAGACCTCTGACTTGCACAAGTGCAGCTCTTGTAGACTGCAGCAGCAACACACAGTAGCAGCCTTTGCATGCCAGAGGCTGAACCACTTATTCTAATCCCTTAGCCCCTAGACTAAGGGAATAATGAGACACCTCTCACATTTTCTGGGGCTAGCCACCAAGAAATTAAATTATTGCGAACTAGAGTATCACAGGCTTAATCTAACATGAGTTCACTGAAAATCTCAGTAGTTTGCAACTACAGAAAGACTTTCAGCTGATACAAAAAAGGCCACCTCTAAGACTATTACCTGTGGAACTCACTGCTGAGGCAGACAAAGGCAAGGATCAAGTAAATTACAAGGGTATTAGATGTTACCAGTAAAAGCACTCCCATTCAGCTTAGAGAGGATATGACATTTTTACTGGTTCACATAACTCTTTCACCAGTCAAGCAGCAACTGTCTCTTTGGTAGATTATTCCTTGTTCTTTGCACCTTGCAATTTCTGCTGAAATAGTCGGCATTGCCCTCTGATCAAGGCAGGATGCAGAGCTGTCAAAGTCCTTGTCTCACTTCCTTTGGTAATTCTCCAGCTGACTAAGAGACTTAAGCAACACATCCATTCACCTAAGAAAGGCACTGCAGATTCCTCACAACAAAACTGCATTGAGGAAATTCATCTAATACTGTAAATACAAGGACTCCTGTCAAAAGCAAAGAAGAAAAAATACATTCAAATTTATGTCCAAGTTGCTGTTTTCCTGACTGCCTCATAGATTACCTGTCCACCGAAAGGAGGGGGGGAAACCATTGCCATTTTCTACAGATTCTTATTTTCCCATGGAGATTTTCCCTCCACAAGTTTACCAAGCTCTGAAGTGATTCCTATGTACAAGTTGCTAAAATCACTGTGCTGGTAAAGATGTATGCAAGCCAGGGCTAAGCACTCTAAATAATGTCATTTCTGTAGAATTACTTAAGCTGATGAATGGGCAAAACCCTGCAGTTGTTACTCAAGCAAAATATCATTCCAAGATGCTGAAATTTTTGAATGAATAAAGGTTTCAAGATTTGGTCCAAGAGTAGTAGTTTTGGAGCAGGCACCTTAAGGAACATAAGTCTCTTCTCTGTCTCTGTCTCTCTGTGTCTTCTCTGTCTCTGAATTTGTGACAGAGGATGTTCTTATGGTTCAGTCCCACATCATATCAGCAGCAATCCACAACAGGCTGCATTTCTTAGAGGACTGCAGCTGAGGAGAAATGAAACAACAAAACATTTACCTCCTTCATCAGGTTCTGCAGAGGTTGTCTTTTTATCCTTCAGTATTTCAGCATTCACTAGCCTTGCTTCCACTTTGGAAAGGCAGAATATGAAGCACTTGTTCCTTTCCAAAAGCTTTATACTGCAGAAGAGCTTATGGGCAAGCAGCTGAGCAGTATTTGCATTTGCAGGGTCTATATCTGTGCTCAAATGAGATCCAGCTAGGGAAGGTCACACTGGGATGCAAGGACAGGGAGACTGAGATCCTGCTTTGTCACCTCACCAAGAGGGAAAGGAGCCATATGAGCCAAGCAGAATCATGTGGAGGTGGTACTTCTGAGTACTAAGGTAGCAGGGAATGAAACACTATGGCTTATATAGAATATCCAATCCCAGCTAAGGGAGCACTTTCTATTTTCCCCTATTTTTATTTTACACTAACATCACCTGCACTTGCAGTGAAGTTTTACCCTGTCTTACCACACGCTTCCTCTTCCCCACTCACCTCCCTGTAAGTACACCCAGCTGCATTCAGTCCAACTCTCCAGTTTGTGCCCCACCAGGTCCTACCCAATCTCTCCCAAGGCCTCTTTTCCCATACACAAGCACCAACCTATAGCTCTCTCACACACCAGTCTCTACTTACAGCCCAGGCAGCTCACACCAGGGAATGGTGTGAACTCATTACTAACTCTGCCAGCTGTTTTATCACTCTGACTCTCAGCACACCAAACCAGAAAGGCCTTTGTTCTCCAGGACACCCCTCCCAACTGACTGACTGGATGGCTTATCACCCAGAAGCAGCAGCTTTTGCCCTGGCAGCTTATTTCTATATGCCAATCCTTCTGTGCTAGCAAAAAAGAGTCTTCTCTCTTTTCCTCTGGACCCCTACTGTTCTTCTTTCATTTTCCTAAGGGAGGGTAGAGAATCATACTGTCCCTCTTGGCTCAGCTGTTTCTGCTGTGCATATTCTGGCCCTCTGCAGTGGATAGAGCTTTAAATAAAGTAGAAATGGCCTTGGGATAAGAGGTCATATCCTTATGGGTTAAATTACAGGCCAGGGGCTAAAGCCACTGCCAAAAAGAATAAATGTGGCTGACAGTACTAGATTCTGTTAGGAAAATAAGGATTATACTTTAAAAGCAGGATAATAAAAGTCCCTCAAACCACTTGCATATGCTTACTGGGTCCAAAGCTTTAATGAACCTCATTTAAATGAGTGCAGGACTTATATAGTAGAGTCAAGACAGACGAGCTCAAGCAAATGATGCTTTTTAAAGTTATGGGACAGGCCTCAAAAAAGAGAATGGCGGGTAGGAAAGAAATAATGCCTTAAACTACAGGTCCCACAAACCCTTGTAGTGCCTCAAGCTATTACTGTGAAATTGTATTTTAACCTTTTATTCCAACAGAATAGGCAGAGATATATCTAAGACAGGGAAAGGCAATTTCCATTTTCTCTTAGCCTGAGGATTTAGACCTTGAAGGAAGACTGCAAGGACCATGTGTCCTATTCATCTTTTGTTTTTTAACAAGAGCATAGGACTTAATATTGGAAGCTCTAATTCATGAATGATCTTCCACTTCTGTTGACAGACACATGTCCAGGTTTCTCCATTTTTCTCTGCTGCTGGATGTCTTTTTCAAACTTACTCTTTATCAGTTCATATCAACTTCAGCATCTGTTATGAGTGGGGGAAGGAAACTAAGCACCCTCTGCAGAAGAAAAAAAAAGTGAAAAATAAAAAAGGGAGGAACCTTTCTTCTAGGTAAAAGCACTAGAAGAAATACAAATTATTAATAACGGGATCATTTTACAAAATACTGCATTCCTCTGAATGCCCAGTGCGTAAGCTGCACTGGGAAAGAGTTCCTGCTGAAGTAGTGGAGACTCCTGAAACACACAGGACCCAGAGGGAGAGAAATGAGAGACAAGTGACTAGTTTTGTGCAGAGAAGCATGACTCCCTTAATAACACTCTTTTACATCCTCCTACTTTCCCCCACCCATTCACATAGCCTTCTGCTTCTTCACAGAAAATGTATTTCAGCATCATTTCTCAAACACTAAAATTCTATATCCTTTGTGGTACCCTAACTCACTTCCAACTCCACTTGCCTTACCTTGGCAGGAAGACCATTATACTTGTGATTACTTTGACACAACAAGCCCCACTTTCTTACCATATTTCTTCCCTACCCTCTGTGGCAGTCATTCTGTAGATCTGCAGCAACCTAGGACTGCATCTCCCAAATACAACAACACCCTTGTGTTGTGCTGCTGCCCTAGTGGAAGAGTCTTCAACACCCAGGCCATATCTGTATCATCTTTTTTGTCTTAGACATGATTTCGAGAGTACTTCAAGTATGGGCTTCCAGGGCCAATTAGGATAAGGCCCACCCTGGCACACAGAATTTTCTAGTGAGAAAAATACTCATGCCAGGTCCTGGAAGTGGTAGTGGACTGGAAACAGCACTCTAGGGATGAGCACTGGTGTGCATAGGCCCCCCGTTAACCCTGAGACCAAAATAGGTGCCAAGTTTTGCAAGGAAATATGAAATTTCCCATTTTTAGAGCTACCCACATTATTCCTGAGAGACCAGAGGCAGTATAAAAGAGAAATTTATGTATCAAGAGCTGAAGGAAAGATTATGATTTTGCCTGATTTCCTAGCCCTGACTGTTGAAATTCACCTAAAAATTTCAGTATCAAAATGCCTGTGTTTGAGCTAGAATCTCTCCTTTAAATAGCAGGCCAGTCTTGGTTTGAAAAACTGATCTATCATTTCTCCAGGTATTTCATCGCAGTGGAAAGTTATCTTCACCATGAAAAATGCTTTCCTCCTTCTCCCCATCTTTTCTGTAATTCAAGATGCAACTATTGGGTCTTGTCAGAATTTTCTCCACCAAAATTGCTGCAATCTTCTTCCTAAGTAGATAAACAGGGCCTATGGTGATACTACTCAGTCTTCTCTAAACAGATTGAGTTTCCTAGGTAATCTGAGGCATATTTCCAAATTTTGCATCATTCCAGTGGGCTCTTCTCTGAATCCTTTCCCATTTATCAACAGGCCCTTGATACATTTTGCAACACACTTAAGTTAATGTTGGAAGAAAAATCACTTTTTTTTTACTTGCAAGGCTTTTGTGTGCTTGATTTCTCACCCATAACATTATGCATAACTACATACCATATGCAGTACAAAAAAAAAGAACAAACCACCAAAAAAAAAAACCAACCCACAGAAGAGGCTCTTAAAGGTCAAAAACTAAACTAGCAAATTTATACCAGATAAGCCAATCAAAGCCTATTAATTTATTTTTTCCCCGTTTCCACCTCTGCATACAGATGCTACAGAAGCTTAAAGAACCTTACCAGTGACTTTTTAAGTTCAGACAGAAATAGCCTGGTCCTATTATAATTTCTTCCTTTGGAAAACCATGCTGCAAGACTTAAGGGAAATTTTTCCTAACACCAGAATTTTTCATGTGGCTAATTTAATCCTATTTCTTTTACAGCCTTAAACCATGCCATGTAAATCTTCTTTCTTCTACATCCTTAAGCAAAATAAATTACATCCTATTATTCCTACATCCCTAAGCCAATCTAGCTAACATCCCTTTGTTACTCCTATACCCTAAAGCAAGCCTGCATGTCTCTCTAATAGGTCCAATCCTTTAAAAGCATGTACATAATCCTAACACCCTAGGTGGGCTAGTCATATACGTGTTTACTTCCAGTTTCCATACATCCACCATCAATGAGCATTCGGAGCTGATTCTCTGCATTTCTTTCATCTCAGGGACTTGTGCCACATCTAGATATTCCAGATCTGCCTGAACTGAGGTATCATTGCTGCCAATCATAATAGTTCCCATCTTGCCAGTTCAGGAATTGCTACCTCTACTTATGAAGTAAGTAACCACAATCTCAAGTGGTATCTTTCATATCTATAAATTGGTTTTGCCATGCAAATGGAATCAGTGTTGTATTTCACCCAAATGAGACATTAACTACTCTTTAGAGTAGCTGTGGCAAATGGGAAGGAAAACCGAAGTTCTCAATGAGTGGGAAGTTTTTGCTGCAGGAGAAGCAAACACACAGTAGAAGAAATGGTTTCTTCAGCCATAGATCACAAGTAGCTCATCAGCTGACTTTTTGGGTTAAGAGTTTTGTTTTTAATCTGGTCACAATCAATGAACCTCGGACTGCCGGCTGTGCATCAAGCAGCATCTTATATAAGGGCACAACAGCAATTTTCGTGGTACTGTAGATGGCATTTTAGACATGTCAAAGCTTTGGACACATGCAAGACCCTTGCCTAGTCTAGAGGTAGCTGAGATCAGCAAATCTTTTCTCTGCTAGAAGAATAAAACAGGCTGTAAGTGACTGTGTTATTTTGGTGTCATCCATATTACAGAGAGAATTGTAACTATTTTCAGACAACAGGAAAACTAAAAAGCATGTCCCAGCTTTGCACCCCGTTGTCTGGACTCTTTTAACCCACCAAAGGCAGGTTTTAACCCACTCTCTCTGGGGGTGAAAAGGGTCTGTTTGAAAGATGCCAACCTAGTCAGTTTGAGCTACCATCAACAGTCTTAATTACAGAATACCAGGATATTTGAGATTGAAAGAGATCTCCTGAGATTGTCTAGTTCAATAAGATGCTTTCAAGAACATAAGTCATCTTTGGGGCATCAACTGTGACTGATCTTCTGCCAAGTGAAGGAATAGCACAAAGCCTGTATTTGATTTAGAAAACACCCTGCCATACACCATATCTCTTTGGGAAAAATCAGCAGATATTTAGGTCCTGCTTCTCTTAAGTAAGGATCTTTGTGTTCTAGGGCTATAAAAATGCTTGATGGCCTACATAACAAAAATACTTTAATAGCAGTTATCCTGAAAATGCAGCTGACATTTTGAGGGGGATTAAAGAAAGTGTTTTGGATTTGACAAAGATGATACCAAAGGGGAAGGCATAGATGCTTTGCTTTGGCAACACTACTACAAAAAATTAGGTTCTGGATAAAATCCAAGTGCTTCCTCTAACTTTTTGGCCCACTCACAACACTAAATAATTAATGACTCTATCAGGTCAGTTTGGAGCCCAAAGTGAATTACTTGGTTTTTGGCTCAAACTTGCATCAGAAAATCTTCAGCTCAAGATAACTAGCATTTCACAATACAGCAAAGACTACCATTTGAGACACAAACATTTTGTTTCATTGACTCATCTTCTTCTAGATATACAAGACACACTTTTCCCTGGAACTCAGGTCACATTTGCATAGTTGAATAAAAGTGTCATAAATCTCCTTTTCCATGGAAGAAGGCAATGGAGAATTAATTCCACTTGGATTCTTCTTAAGCAACTACTTAATCTCATTGTTAGACCTTACACTCTTCCTTTTGGGGTTAGTACAGTCTTCTGACTTGCCAGAGTTTTTCACCAGTGCATACTGAAGACTCTACCTTTAAGAACAAGTTGCTCCTGCGAGCCAAGGCAAACCAATACTGGCTGACAATCACTTGGGAATAGCATTAGACATTGCTGAGGGTTTGTGCATCAGATCAGCTCCACATTCTTTGTAGTTCTGTCAGTTCACAATATAATCAAGACTGAGGAAAGGTATTTGTTGTTGTTACTATTATAGAGAGATGATCCAGGAAAAGAGGTTCTAACTCCTGAGTTGGGTGAAAAACAGTGAGTTAAGAATGGAGATTTCAGATTAGAAATCACTTTAGACTTTAATAGATTGTATTGGCATCCCACTATGGTAGATTGGAAGCTGTTGTGAATACTTCTAGCTGTGGTGTTTTGTTGGTGGACAAGATCAGTTTCCTTTCTATGGTCTTAAAAGAGCAACAAAATTTGTATTAGTTGGATTCAAACACTTTGATGTGTTGATCTCTTAGCCCATCTGACCACCTGTGAAGTGAGAGTAACATGAGAAAAGTTTTTAGCTCTTGAACAGCTCAAATTCTGATCCTCATTATGTACCGTCCTTGTGGATTTCTTCACCAGTGATTACACAAACAGACATTTGTATTAAAAAAAAAAGCCAAAAAACCTCGAACCTTTCTAGTGCTTGTGTGAATCAATCCTGTATCCTCCCATGCTCAGATAATAATCTGAATGATATTTGCTTGCTGCTATTTGAATGCAACGTCTGAGTCCTGTCTGGCTGCTGAGCAGACTTCTCCCAGACGAGTTTGAAACACATTTGGCAGCTCTTTGCCCATATGGGCTCCCTCAGACATGCCTCATGAAAATCACACAACTAGACAGTTGCTCAGAAATCGACACGCGTTCCCCTCAGACATGAAAGGTACTGGTAGCCTGTGACATCAGCTACTTTAACATAGATGCCACAAACACGAGTCTAGTACAAAACAGCATTTAGTTAGCTCACAGCCCTCTCTCACTAATGAGATGGCACTTTATGACACTCGACAACAAACTAAGCTGAGTATTTTCTAAAGGAAAACAGTTGCCTCTGCACCGAGTAAAAGGACAGTAGTCAACATAATAGGGACATAGCAGCCCAAGGAACTGTATTTTTCATCATGTTGAGCAAACTTCCCTGTCCAGCCATCCAGGAGCCACTCGGGCAATCACACTCCCAACACCCGAGCTGGGACCGAGGCCCTTCTCAGGTACTGCCGCCACACTCACAGTGGGACCAGCCATTCCGCAGCAGAGTCTCGCACATCTCGATCCTTAAAAATATTTAACCTTGGCGCAGTACCTAAATCACAAAATACCTGCTCAAACTGGTGCATCCGAGGAGGTGTCCTGAAAAAGGAAACCCCATTACACCCTCACAGTCTGAGGGTGGGAAAGCCCCCTCAGCTCCTGCCCGAGTGTCCTGTCCCCTGGCTGGCACACCCTGTGCTCTTTGTCATGCAAAGGGACCGCACTTCACGGCCTCTTGCCTCGGGCCAGCCCCGAGCTCCAACTGCAGCTGCATCCGGAGATACCAGCCTGTATTCTTCGACAATCATCTTCTTCCTTCTTCTGCCCCTCCCTTTCACTGGTCTCCCTGCTCCTATTCTCCTTCTGGTGAGAATGCATTTCCACAGCATGCAGCCTCTTCCCTCTAATAAAATTTGTCTTCTGTCAGCAAGATTAAATGCTTGAAGAGGATGGTATTTGTGAAAAACACTCTCCACTGCATACTCCTCTGGAGCTGGTACTCTCCAGGATCAACAGATCTGAGTGAGGCCATGTGGCAGCTTTCTGAAGTGTCTGCAGCAGAAGTCTGGAAGGGCTAGAGCCACAACATCTTCTAGTCAACCAAACATGACTATCTCTGACTTCTCTCTCAATATCTGTAATTGTGCTAAATGCCCAGAGTCCTAGGGAATCACAAAAAAGAAACTCCAAAAAAACAACAAACAAACAAACCAGAAGTGAAAACAGTGATGGTATGAAGTAAGAGAAGGAGTAAGAGAAGGAAAGGGAGCTATGCAAAAATGGTAGTAAAGGACTGAGAGAGAAGGCAAGAGATTTTTTCAGCATTTGCTTGTCTGTCTCTTCCACAAACTGAATCACAGAAGCATGAAAGTAGATGTATTGAATCTCAAAGGAAATAAAAGAAGTGGAAAATTAACTACTGATGAAAAAAATAGCTGTGTCCAGGGATTCCTGCATATCAACTCTGAGCTCCTTATCAGCTTAGAATAGAAAAGGCCAGGGGACTGGGGAGGAAAGGTCAAACACTGGCAGAAAACACAGGCAAGGGAAATAGGAGAGCTAACATGGAAATCAAAGTGGAAGAGAAGGATGAAAAAGAGTTGATCCTGTTTCAGGTGATTTACATGCACTGCCCTGTGTGCCATTCCCCCATTTCAGCATCATGAATGAATGAAGTTGGTTTAAAGCTGAAACTTTCAATAGCCACACCACTTTCTGACTTTCTTACCCTCACCCCTAATTGGGAACAGGTAAAAACAGTGGGCTGGGGTAATCTCACAGAGCAGCTGCCACAATAAACACTGGCACACAGCTGGGCTGAATGTGAGCTGCTGCCTGCCACGTCCCAGCTGACCTCAACAGCTCTTCCTGATGGTTACTAGTGGCTTGGACAATGGGCATGAAGCTGGCCTGTGTAATCCTGTCTGGATTCTGGGCCTTGTGTTTTCCTGGATTTTATGCCATTGTTTCCCATTAGTTTTGAATGAGTTTGGACCTTATTCTCTCCCGGGCCTCCCTATGCATTCTGACTAGAGTGGCCACCTGGGATTTCCAGATGATGAAGCAAAAAGGGCTGCCTCCACACATGTGTCTTATCATAAACAGGTCCTGTTATGCAGTGTCATTGGAAATCACTAAAAAAAAGATTGGAATAAGTATATGGAGTCATTTACATAGAACTTGGAAGAGTGGCTTCCAGTGGAAATAAAACTGGTTACCCAAATGTATCCCAAAGAAATGATTCTCCACAAAAATTCCACCGCTACACACCCTGACAGTCCACATCAGTGACCAACAATGTGCAGAGCTGTCTCCTTTTTGGAAATCTCCACTAAACTTCAAAGCTTGGCTCACAAATAGCAAAAGTGATCCCAAAATTACCTTCATGTGGACAGTAACCCAGCTATTCAGATTTCTCCCTCAAATCAGTATAAGAATAATTTCAGCAACATTCTGTCTTTCAAACACTGAACGTTTGCTCATGGTCAGGGCCAAAAAAGACATGCAGAAAGGTAGGACGCGCCTGGGGACTCACTGCTGACATGATTCTGCAGAGTAAATTACAACCTTTTACAGAAATAGCTATTAGCTTTAAAGACAAGAACAAGATAAAAATATGTAGGGGGTAAGCAGGACAGATGGGTTAACAAACATAATAGGATATGCATAATTCTCAGCTACTCAGGAACAGTAATCACAAATCACCACCTGCCCAGTTACAATCAGATGGCAGGTTTGCATCTTCACAACAAATCTGTTTCCTGTGTATGCATCACAATCTTGGTGCATTCATTCACTTACCATAATAACTTCTCTTTTCTTACATAGACAATTCAGATTTGTGAGAAGAAATAGGTGTTTACACCTTCCTATATAAGACATTACTTACTATATTTGACTTTGCCACATGTGAGTAAAGCTGATGAAATGAGGGAATTTTCAGCATATCAGTGAACCTCCTTTTTATTTGCAAAAAGCTTACTTTATACAAGGTTCAACTTTGAGACTACAGAGCACAGCAGAACATGTTTTGAACAGCATTTCACTCAAGTGGAGACTATTTATAGTGCCAGGAGAAAATAAATATGGAATCCTACAAACTCATTGCAACTCTCATATCACAAAACTTATATCATCAAGAAATGTTGCACAGAACATTTTTGAGTGAACGAAAATTCCATTTGTGAAAATCCAAGTGAATTTGGGTCAATTTTGACGCACACTTCTGGATTCAAAAAAAAACGTGAGATGTGGGGACAGATCAGTGAAAGAAATCTCAGAATAAGTCAGATTTCTTTTTTTAACTGTTGAAATGATGGTGCCATTTTTTAAAACTGTCCAGGCTTAAAAGAAGAATTTTACAAGAAATTCATTAACATTGTTCCTACAATTAAAAGAAACTTTTCAGTTTTGGATTGAATGTGGCACCACTGGGCAATGGACCCCACCATTCTCTTTTTTTTTTTATCTTTATTTTTTTGTCCAGTCATTGAATTGAAAACTCCATTATTCACGTAACTCAAACAGAAATAAAGAAAAGAGTAAGCCAGCTGTAGACTTCTTATATTCTGAATTAAAATGTCAGGCTAAGGCAGATGTGGTAGAATATTCTCTTGTCAGAGAATCACACACTATATAATCCCCTAATTATAACCAAACCTTTAGCAGCAGTTTCATGCACTCATAATATCACTGGATTTCAGATATCCTTGTTCTGAGCTAAACTTCCCACAGAGCATTAAGGGCACATGCAGTGAGCAGTAGGTCTATGAGATGATGGTTATTTAATTCCTCTGATAAAAAAAAGGAAAACATCTGTCAACAAGAGGGAAACTTGCAACCTTGGGAGCTTTCATTATGGGACAGTGACATTGCTAGCTTGTCTCTAAAGAAAATCTTGTGAGGCAATCCTTTGGGAGAAAAAAAAGCAATAATAGTAGGGGACTTTATTTCCTAAGTAGTGAAAAGACTATGGAGAAAATGGAAGGTGGGCTCAACGGAGCTGACCTAATTTTCTTCTGCTTTCCCAGGCATCCTGCATTCACAACAGTTGAGTGGTGAGCAGAATAGCGGGCACCAACCTAGGGCCTGCATCCCACACCAGATGGGCAAAGGATGGCCCATCCAACACAGAGGTGTAGGGTTATCCCAGCTTTTCAATGACTTACTGTGAACTATCTTACCTCACTCTCATCAGGGCTTCTTTCTGCACAGATTTAGCCTGTCCAAGCAGACAGCTGATCAGCACTGATTTTTAAACCTGTGCTGGCCAGAAGGATAAGGGAGACATTCTTCAGGCTTGCTTTCTCACCAATCAGCCCAAGAAATTTCTCTTTATCCTTGTCCATGAGCCTGAGCCCACCAAAATGAAGAAAGTGAAAGTTATTTTCTGCTGTTGTTTTGAATGTGAAGTAGAGCAGAGCCTGGATTCACTACAGGGTCACAGGCGGTGCAGAGACAGCACAATTGCTTATCTCTCCCCAAGGCATTGCAGACAAGAAAGAAAAGGCACACACAGCACTGGCCAGGGTTCATTGCTCTTGGCAAACTGCAGCAGCATCCCAGGGGCAAGCAGCTTCCCAAGCCAGTTCAGTCAGAAACACCAGCTCAGAGGTGAAGCACCACACTGCTTTGGAACATGAGCAAGACAGCTATAGATCTGGAGCTCGGCAGATTTGGATTGACAGTGTTTAACTGCAGGGGTAATAACCTTTGGGACAGGTCACCAAGGCCTGTGGGGAGGCTCCATTGCAGGCATGTTGTCATTTCTTGTAGAACTGAATGCCATGTGCTGGAAGGTGTTCTGCTACAGAGTAAGAGTTTGGGGCATTCTCCTGGATGCTTATTTTGTACCAATTGTGTTCTACATCCCCATTGCTGCTAGAGAGAACAAGAACAGAACAAGACCTGCTAGCCCCTGCAGTGCCTTCTAGGCTGGTGCTCCAGTGTTGCCTGATCATCAACTTACATTAGAGTAAAAAGGAAAAATAAGTCTTGCAAACATTCTCATTGAATTCCACCTGTTCCCCATCAATAGGTAGGAGAGGAAAATCTGCACTATAAAGAAATCAAATATGAAATGTGAAGCCTGATAATTTCAACAGCTCTGTAGCACACTGCGTCATCCTCTGATGCAGAGGTAAGTATGCAATTTGGTACTATCAGGCCTCTTCCTGGCATGGCTTCCTTGAACTCTGAGCATGATTTTTAGGCAAGGAAGGCAGGTAAATTCTTACCTTACAAAATCACCAAGGACTATGATCCTCACTTCTGATGGCCAAACCAACCTGGCCCAGAATATCCCATCAGAGTAGCTGGTGAGAATAAGAACAATCTTTATGAACTGCTCACAAAAATCTCTCCGACTCAGTGAAACACTGACCCTCTGAAAGACAGTCACATATCACTGAAAGTGATTTTACTCACTGTTTCCCCATGGATTTTGCCTTATCCCTGCCCTCAGGTGAAGCTCCTCTGAAGAAACCCTACAGAGCTGCTCCTATCACCATTGTGCTCCTCAGGCAAGGGCTCAGCTGACTCCTGTGTGTTCTCAGAAAGCCAACCTCCTTCCCTTTGCCTTTTCCTGCAGCCAAGCACTACATCTCGCCCCCACCCCCATCACTGCCAGTGGGCTTGACGGGAGGGCTACATCTTCCTGCCCTCAGATAGCTGCTCTTGGGAGAGAAGGAAGCTCACCCAGATGGATTTCAGCAGTTCCATGAGTATTTTATGGTCTTTTACTGATTTACAGCCAGTTCAGCATTCTTGTAAATGGCTATAAATTGGATTGAAGTCATAAATCATAACCAGAGAAAGAGAGACACAGTCTCTGAGTCCCAGCTCAGGCTAAACCAGCCTCTATGAATATATGGAAGAAATCTGGTCCCACAATCAATACACACAGCTCAGGCTACAGCAGTGGTCCACAGGGTCCAAGCCTATTCCTCTTCCACAGAGCTCTAAGAGCAGTTACACACTGCACGTGTGTGAGGCACTGAGAACTCCCTCCCAATGCCTGCCAAAGCCATCTGTAACACAGAGGCTGTCCCCACCACCTCAGGCTCTCACACGTACCTTTGCTGTACTCCTAAGTGCACACATACACATCCCCTGTGAGCAGGGAGGCAGACCAGCACCATTCACACCAGACTTAAAATTTCTTCACACACACCAGCAAGGGGAGATTCCCACCTCACACATTACCTTTCCAAGGTGTGTGCCTCCTTTCTCCACTGAGACTGGCAGAAAGCTGCAGGTTGTTACTCTTCTGAAATGCCTGATTTAGTCCACATGGAGCACTGAGAGTTGAAATGCCTTACTTCCACTCCACAAGCCTGGTACCTAAAACCTGGGGATTTGTAGCTTTCTCTTTTGTTTCCCAAGGTAATTTTTAGAATCTAGGCTGTAAGCATTTCTGAAAACATCTGACAAAGCTGTCTAGCTGCAAGCTAGACCCTTCTTATTTCTGTAGATGACTGCAACCCAGGAGCTGGTTCTTTCCACCTCCTTAACATAGCAAATACTCCTAAAGGCAGGAAGCAACAAAGAGGAAGCTCACTAAAAACTACTTGCAGTTCACCACAGCTTTCCTAAAGACACCAAAGCCCAGGAAAGCCAAATTACTGCTATTATCAGCCTTTTTAAAGTCCTGAGGGTTGCCCGGTGAATTTGTTTGGCCCTCACTTTCTAGACAGAGCACCTGATGAAGATAGGCTTAAATGTCTCCCCTTGCAAGCTTAAAGTGCTCCTGCTGCTGCTAGCATAGTAGGAAGAAGTCCTACTTGCTATCAAAGAGTTTTGTTTGCTTAAAAGAACTTGAAAAGATAGCACAAAGATTTGTCCAGTACAACCTGCATAGTCATCACATCCTCAGCATTATGATCCTGAAAAGAACTGTGTAATTCCCTAGCTGGTGACCTTGGATACACACCCTATTCATACAGGAAGGACCCCTTCTCATGTCTATTTGGTTCAGATTTACTTATGTATATTTATTATTTAGACAGATGGTTTGGTTTAGCCAATATATGCATCTGTGGAAATTGAATTATGTGCCTTGCTCTCTCTGTATTCACTTTTTCTAAATACGAGCCACTAATTGCTGACATGAAGGCAGAATGACCTCACTGTAGAGTTCCCTAAAAAAATGAACCATTGATGATGATGTCATTTTCTAATAGCCTGAAAGAGAAGGTGAACTGCTTGCTTATTCATCTTTTCATTAATTAATAATTTTGCTGTTACTTTGTGCTCCCCCTTGTATCTGCTCCTTTTCCCTCTTTGTCTTATTTTACTTGTTTGTGTATCACTGTCTCTGTGATAGCACCTCAAAGCCCTAGAGCCCTAGACTGGGACCAGCTTTCTACCATGCTCAGCACAACACAAAACACAAAAATATTCATATTTTCACTTGACCAAGGGTGACTGTTTCTGGAGTTCTGTTGAGTTTTATTCCAGAAGCTTTCAGTGGATAATCTAGGCACCACTTTTAAGGGATCTGTCAAAAGTGTCTAAAAGTAAGAGCCAAAATGATATGTCAGAGTCTCTTTAGAGGACTTGCATCTCTTTGGGAGAAAAATTTAATATAACTTTTTAAAGAAAGGCTGAAACAAAAATCATAAATCCTTGCTTTGGAGATAAAAAACACAATTTTTTTGGTGTAGTAAATAATACCATGATTAATAGCAAAAGTAATAATAATAATTGACCTGAAGTTGCTTGCCAAGACAAAGAATCATAGTAATTTGACCATTTGTATCAGTGTTCTGATTCTTGGAAAAACATGTTATTTTAAGCTCCATCTAGTTGGTAATGTTAATATCAAGGTAAAATATTGCCAGTGCATAGATGGTTTGGAACATTTCAGGAAATTATGAAAGGAACTAAATTTTATGCTTACCTTTACTGATTACTATTATTTTCCGTTAGACACTTATCTTCATGTCATAGTAATTTTTTTGTTCGTTTGTTTGTTTCGTTTTTATATTCTTCATTCATTTTCATCCTACACTGAAGGTCTGGTCACCTAATCACATACCTCCATGCTGCACTGTAACCGAGGCAGAGAGAAAACCAACAAGCTAACCCAGAATTGATGGCATCAGCACGGTACCGAGTCAGTGTTCCATTGGCCCTGGCATGCAGCAGGGAGCTGTGACTTGGACATGCCATGGAAACATAAAAGCAGTTTGGAACGAGTTCAGAGCTTCTGTATCAAGGAGCAAGGGAAACAACGTGTATGCTGTGGTTCAGGACCTGGGTACAATCAAAACAGCTTGCTTGGCCGCCTAGTGCAGCCGTGTTCAACTTATCCTAATTCCTCCCACCACAGCCCAGATTTAGCTTTTCAGATATCTCTGCATGGTTCTCAGCCTTTTCTTAATAGGACAATAACAAAACTGAATTTGACTAATGGCTGGAGACTCTTCTGGCACTGACAGCCCGGTACAGAGCAATCAGCTTGTGCTGCCATCACCGCTGGTTCTGCTTTCAGGACTGGGGGGCAGTCGGCACATCATCAGCACACACCCCCCAGCACACACAGCCAGACACTGCCCACACGGTCATGTAAGTTGTAGGAATAAGGCAATGGATCTCAGGGGTGCAATCCAGCTTCAGTGGCTCTGAAGGCTAAGACACTTTGCCATGGGTTGTTTGCCCAATTTATGCCTGCAGATAAATCCTAAACATTACAGATCAAGAAACTTGTATTTTTCCTATGTGGTTTTTTTTTCAGTGGTGTTCTAGTCCAAGAACTTCTAGGGGCTGCTACTTTAATACCACTAGTACTACTATTAAAAATATTAACCACAAAAACAATATTAGCAACAGTTAATAGCCAAAGGAATAGCAAAAGCAGAGGCAGAGGTGTTTCAGGTTTTTTTGGATTTAATTTGCTGAGCAAGAGAAGATAGGCTTAGCAAAATCCACAAGGTGACACCAAATCATTAGGGTCAACCAAAGTAAAAGGACTCAGAAAATTCAGATGTGATAGTAGTTTCTCCATAA
This sequence comes from Anthoscopus minutus, assembly GCA_013399455.1. Taxonomy (NCBI): domain Eukaryota; kingdom Metazoa; phylum Chordata; class Aves; order Passeriformes; family Paridae; genus Anthoscopus; species Anthoscopus minutus. Next base: position 11,443 of record VWYI01049357.1, on the reverse strand, counting down.
ATCTCTCAGCTAGGATGTCACCCTCAGGCTGAATAGACTCTTGCAATGAAATAGTTGCCCTTCACTGGGTACTGCTGATTCTTTCCCCTCAAAGAAGATTTATTCATGTGAAATAATTAAAAAACAATTCAGAACTTTCTTCCTATTTGAATGGATTATATTACATTAATTAGTGGAGGGTGGGTTTTAAATTTCTTTTTCTTTGTCCCCAAGGACAAGATACATTTGTGCTTACCAAAAGGTCCTCCTTTGCCCCAGACCTGTTCTTGCTACTTTAAATGATATACATTGTCCATCATACTGTAATAGTGCTAAGTGTGGCATAATTTTTGGAAAAAAAAAGTCTCCCTCCCTCTTATTCTCTCACACATATGGCATCTCAAAATGCAACGACAGACTATAAATTCACACCAAGGTTATGGACATTTTCATCAGAGAGGAAGGAAAAGTTGGCTATTTTTGATGGCCATTCTCTGTCAACTGTGAAGAAAACAACCACTGCCATCATCAGATTCAGTCATAAAAAGGATGATATTAGAAAAGTGTTTTCTAGCATGAAAGGTTGCTCCTAACAAATAAGTCTCGAGCTTTTGTGTTTGCGGTGTGTGGCAGCCTTCCTTTGGCCAAGGTTTCTTTAAGTCAGCAGATACTCCAGCTCTGTTTCCTTGAGATCTCCAAGAGATAATGTACTGTGTTTTTTGGATCCAGCCATAGTGTTATGTGTCAGTTCCAACACTGGTCTTGGTTCTCTGTTTCTCACTGCTCACTGACACCTGCAGAGCTGGCTGGGAGGAGACACAACTGCCTGGAAGGAGACAGCAGATTCCTTAGATGCCAGTGCCTCCTTGGAGTGCCTTAAAGCTCAAGTTTCTGGCTTCTGGCCTTCAACCCCTCTGTTCCCCTCTGTTGTGGTGCCTGCAAAGAAGAGAGAACAGCTGTAGTTATTTCAAGGCATTAAAAATATCAATAAAAATGTGCACAGCAGAAAGTTAGGACTAGAAACTGCAAATGTGTAAAAGTGCTATTGCCCTGGCACTTGCATGATCTTTGTATAGTGATCTGGTAAGAGAGAGAGGTTCCAGAGCAGCACCAGTACCTTTAAACATCCTCTCCACCGAAAAACTCAGGCAGCAGTGTGGAGCCCAATGCAATATCAGTCGGGGTTTCCCTGGGGAAGCAGGGAGTCTCAAGAACAGCACTCTTTTACCATTGTGGGACTGCTGGTTCTGAGGCAGGGTCTGGTGGGGGACCTGAATAAGTATTTCTGCTAGCATGCAGCTCCCTGTACTGGGGAAGGGATATGCAAGGAGGGTCACTACCCTGCCCAGCACTTCTCAAGGAATCAGACTTTGGTTTTACAATGGTTTTACTTTGCATGGTAAGTGTAGGGAGGGAATGGAGCTGAGGAGATTCATGTCTGCCAGCCTTGTGCTTTGCAGTTCTTTTTTTTAATTGGGGTAAATAGAATCAGAATGACAAGTGCAGAATGATGGTTTCGATGTGCTATTTGTCTAGTGAGGAATTTGTGAAATATGTGTTTTTCTGTAGAGAGTGCATGGCTGTAAAGAAGGGCCAGAGTCAGCACAACCTCAGAGAGATGGAGAATAAAGCATTCTAGTTTTGTGGCCATTGATCTGATGACACTGTGGGTAATGGATGGACAAGGTTAGTCTGAGAATGTCTGATTTTTCTGAAATCGTTGCTGGAGTCAGACTTAAGGTTGCTTCACCGTGCAATTCTGTATTTACCGTTATTAGAGATCCTCACACATCTTAACATTCACTTTGAATTTCCTATGCTTAGTGACTGATGGATTTGGAAGTTTTTTTTAGAGAGACATGTAATTCTGCAAAGATATTTTTATGTGATCATTTTTTTGTTTACCTGAATTCTATTAATCTTCCACTGCTGTTTGAGTTCCATGTTTTTATATGGAATCTCATTTTGCAGTTAATATTTTGCAGGATAAATCTTCTGGTTTTCCTTTTCCTTTTCTTTTTCCTTTTCTTTTTCCTTTTCTTTTTCCTTTTCATTTTCATTTTCATTTTCCTTTTTCTTTTTCTCTTTCTCTTTCTTTTTCTCTTTTTCTTTTTTTCTTTTTCTTTTTCTTTTTCTTTTTCTTTTTCTTTTTCTTTTTCTTTTTCTTTTTCTTTTTCTTTTTCTTTTTCTTTTTCTTTTTCTTTTTCTTTTTTTCTTTTTTTTATTTTTATTTTTATTTTCTTTTTTTCTTTTTCTTTCTGTTTTATTTTTTTTTTTAATTTCCTTTGAGAGAAAGCTTAAATTCAGGTAAGAAGAGAACACTGATTAATTAATCAAACCTAAGTAGACAAGTTGCAGACCTGTTTGGGGCTATACTACAAGTACAGCTATTCTTGGGGAAATGCTTCCATAGACTGTGAATTGTATATTTTGTTATGAGGTGCTGCACACTGTCCTCCGTTAAAGGAACCTTTGAAGAAAGAGCTGTGGCAGAAGAAAGCAGGAATGTGGCAACCAATGATGCTTTCAAAAAGAGATGAAACCCTTCAAAGCACTCATGTATTTCCATGAGGGGCACTGAGGGGCATCAGCCCTGACTGTTAAGTCCACATGCAGCTTTGAAGTCCCTCTGGACACCCTACTGCTCTGTAATTCGCAGATAATCATTAAAACACTCCCAGTTGCAACCTGCCAGAAGATGGTGTCCTATCCTATCAGACACAGGTCTCAGCACAGTGATCCAGGCATTCATGACTGATTATTGCAGCTAATATCCAGTGAAGAATGCAGGCATCCTGGAAAAGCTCCAGTTGAGAAAACACAGTCTCTGGTCTCCCTAGCAACACTGATTACTGTGAGAACATCACCCACAGCTCCCTCATTTGTACTGGCCACCAGTGAAGACAGAATCACCTTCAAGGTCTCTGCCCCAATACTCAGTGTCTGCCACAGGTTTTGTCTGGGTTGCTGAAGAAATTCACCTTTCTGCACAACCCCATGGATACTTTGCCATACAGGAACAAGCAGATGGTTGACTTCGAGGATAGAGTGTGCTAGAGACATGATTTCACAGGACTTTGGATCATTGTATTACTCCCAGGAACAGTGAGAACTCTTGTGGTAGTTTCTGCTCTCTCCACAGAGAACTCAGTTCTCCAACATAATCTTCCATCAACAAGCTCACGTACAGAAGTCTAAACAAACAAATCACCCTATAAACTACTTCATCTCTTTCTTTTACAGTGCAGAGGAGGAAAAAGACATAAAACTTGTTACTTTAGTGTCTATTTTCCAATGTTTGGGTCACTCACAGGTGGTGAGTCTTTGGAAGTGCCCAAACTAACAAGAAAGCCATTGTGGTCAGAAGTGCTATGTGATATCTGGCCCATTGACTCACCCGGGGAGATTCCTATAAGCCCTGTGAAAGATTCCCACACAAGCAAAGATACCTTTGCACAGCACTGCCTGGGGTTGTAACCAATACCCCCAAATCAGCTCTTTGCTAAGCTGCCTTAAATCTGTTAGCAGGTCCTGAGGAACGACCAACAAATCTTCTCTCAAATTTTTAATTCGTTCCTTTCTGCTGAGTTCACTCCCCTTATTTCGCTGTGTTTCCATGAACAATCTCACAAATCAGTTTACTGGCAGGAATGTTTGTAGACATGGCAATTTTAAGTCAGTGTTGCATGCTATTTGCAGAAAGTGCATTTTGAATATGCTATTACAGGTCTCTTCACTGTCTCCATTAAAAAGCATTTCCACTAGAAGATTGGAACCCAAAACACAGGCTTGGGTTTGCACCCCAAGTCCCTTAGTGGCTGAAAGGAGAAAACTGATGGTAATCAAAACTGTTCCATCTCCTTTCTTAAGCATAGTTGTGGTTATAGGAGCAGCTGTACTGGTTCAGACCACAGGTCTATGTACCATAGAATATTATCTCCTGCAATAGCCTTGAGAAAAAAACTGAAGGAAATGTGAGAATGGAGCAACTACTCTCTCAAAGACAAGTATGCAACAGTATAAACCCATTAGGCACTTTGCTGTTGCTACCAATATGACAGGGATGTGTTCAAATATTCAGGTAAGGGGGATACTATGAGCGATCAGACAAACTGGTTGATTGATTAGTTGATCTTTCAAGTCAAGCAATATACTCATGCTTTTAACATACAGTGATTTTCAGGGAGAACATCAAATATTCTTGTCTGGCTTCCAAAAATAAACTATTTTTAACCCACTTTAAAATACCTTTGACAGATAACTCTGAACAAGTATAAAAATGATCATAAATTATCAGACCTTCTGACTTGAACATGAGCAAACTCAGACCTCAGTAGCAGATAACATCTGATGGAGCCAGGCAGGTTAAAATGGAAGCTATGTTTTTTGTGAAAGAGCGAAGGTGATTAGCCAGAGCAAGAAACTCCCACATGAAGGACAGGATTAGTCACGTTTGAATGTCTTGAGATCAACAACTGACCTCATGCAAAGAGTTTCTCCTTAGCTAAATGCCTACTATGCTTTAGTCAACAACAAATTATTGGGTTCAATCCAGGGGTAACTGGGTGAAAATTAATGGCTTGTGATACTTGGAAGGTCAAAACAGATGATCTAGCAGTCCCTTTAGTCTTCATCTGAGTCCATGACTGCACAATGGACACATGGTTCATTATAAAGAGTGGTGCACAGACCCAGCTGATATAAATAGACCTTTGCGCCGATTTACACTTGATAAGCATCTGGTCAGGCTTGCTCAGCTGCACACTCTGGCATGAGAAGTTGTCAAGACTAAAACTGAAAAATGGCTGTATCACATCGGAGCTCATGGACCAGATGGTGAGGGGGGCTTGCAGGAACCTCACTCACGCACACGGCCCTGTCAGGGGAAGTCTTGGACCATTCTCTTAGCCGTTCCACTTGCCAGCTGAGGAGGGCAGATTTCTGGGGAGGTACAGAGCAAGCTCTGCTGTCTAACAGGAGTTTCCCAGGGTTTTGTGGGCTATGGAATGAGAGCTGCTTTGCCCACAGCTTCTCCCAAAGTGGCCTCCTCATGACGAGTACACCATTCCCCAACCCAGTAGCATTCCTGGGCATCCTACCTTATGTTACATTTGCTACTATTTTTTGTCCCAGGTTTTATAAAATTGAGAGCAATTGGGTTTCTTTCATGCTGCCATCTGGTTCGAGTAGTGACAAAGAACATTTCCTTTCTTATTGTCTGAAAGCTAATCTCAAAGGGAAAATTCAGGTTACTCTCAATTCCTGCCTGTTTTCACTTGTCTCCCCATGTATCATGCTACTAGTGTTTTCCTGTTTCTGAAATACTTTTTAAGTATGTGTAGGTTATCATGCTCACAGTAGTTGCTGTTTAACCAATCTCTCCAGACTTTATCCTTTTAATCTTTCTTTCTAAATCAATCCTTCCACTCCCTTGATCATTTCAGTTGCTCTCCTTTGAACAGCTCCTGTTTGTCAAACACTCTTCCTAATGACTCATGTGGAACAGAAAATATGTGAAACTTCAAGGCACAACAAAACACAGGAGCAGCACAGGTTCTGAGTCCTGAATGCTAGGGATTTGCATAATGGAAGAGCTGCCTACAGGGAATTTGTGAGCACTGCCCATAGTGCCTGTTCCCCTGAAAGCTTCACAGGAAAGCCAGGCAGGTGGTGATGGATGTGCTCAAGCACCCAAGGCCTGGAGGTCCTGCTCCAGCCTCATTAAATGGGCAAGAGCTCTCTGGAGGTACAGCAAACTATGGTTTGGGAGTGGTCTCAGGCCTGCAGGAGGAAACACTGCAGCTGTATTCCTAAAACAAATGTATACATATATTAGAACAGGGAACAGTCAGATAATGTGAGGTCATTCACTACTGCTCTGAAGTACATCCATATGATGCATGTACACCCTCCCCACAGATGGGAAGCAATGCTGAGAAGTGACACCATGGACAAAGGGAATTTTCTAAGTGAGGAATTTTTTAAAATACAGTAAAGAAGCCTAAATTGTAGTAATATAAGAGAATGTAAATTGCAGCAAGGGAGATGAAAAATGGAGATTAAGGAGGTTGTAATGAACTTTGCTGAACAAATCATACCATGGCAAACCCATGCTCAGACTGTGTGGGCATTTGACTTCCCCCTGGGAGCAAAATGGTGCAGTTCTCCCAAATAAGAAGATAAGAGTGGATTATAGAGCAGAGCTCAGGGCAGGGAGCAGTTCCTCCCACAGCACAGGAGTCATCCTGCCGAGGCAGCCTTCCTAACACTTGCAGGACAGACATAAGTATGGTGAGTCACCAGCTGGCTTTCAGAGTACCTGCAAAGTTCCCACAGTCATTCAGGTAAATCAGCCTCCTCAGGCTGACAGTGCTGCAGCTCCAAAAGTGTGGGGACATGAAGAAACCTCTCGCAAAGCTCCTTGATCTCCTCTCTGACTCCAGGTTTTTTTTAGGGTATCAGCCTACAAAATAGCTGAAAATTACACTGTAGGGATAGTGGGTCTGTGGCAAGAGAGCTTGTGTAACCCAAGAGGAGGACAAATGTTGCCTACTTTCCAAAAGTGATTTTTTTTTTTATTATTTTTTTTTAGACAGCATCACATTTCAGTGTTGTGGAAGAGGTTTGTTAAAGATAAACTTTCATAGAACCAAAATCAGCAGGGATAAGAACCATGTGTCATGCCCCTCATGGGAGGTGCCAGATCAGTAGCAGGCTCCAGGACGGACAGAGTGGTAGTGCTTTGGTGAGACACAGGCGGACTCAGCATGGTCATGGACCTTTGCAAGCCTTCTTTCCTGAGCCTGAGGGAGTGCAGTAACTTCCAGGCTTCAACTCAGCCCCTGAGCATTGTGCAGAGCTGTGCATGTCATGTATGCATGAGGCAACCTTGGGGCGTAGCACTGCTGAGCAGTATACTAAACTGCTGCTGGGCATGTGTGCAGCAGCTGCCAGGGTCAGCACACAGACCTTCGTGTCTGTAACACAACATGGACATTTTGCAGGCCTGATTTTCCTCTCTCATGACAGACCCAGCTTGGCCACGTGTTGTTCTGCCTGAGAGCTAGGTAAAACACTTGCACCATGGAACTGAAAGCATCTCATTACAGCAGGACAGCCATCTTTGTGGGAGGAAATGAAGAAAGAAATGTCACCATACAAGAAGGTACTCTGGGGATGTCAACCTCTTCTCTCACACTGGCAGAAATGCCTCTATAGGTGTGTGCTCTATAGCACTAGCAGAGCTCTGTCCATCAGTTTTTTCAAACAAGGTTTGAAAGGTTTAAAGTTGCTGCCTTGCAAAGACAGGCAAGTGCATAAGGTATAAGATAAAATATTATCTTTAGGACTGCCTGGCTAGCCAGAAGGATGAACCGTCTGTGGTTAGGATGGGACGAGGACCATGGAAAACAATGTATTTTTCTCCTCTGGGATTTTTTTACCTGGAGAAGTGAGGTGAAGAGTGAGTAGAGGTAATAACTTTTAGATGTTTCTCCCAGGCTGAAAAGGGTCAGAGGCATGAGAGATTTCACAGCAGATAAAATTGTGAACTTCCAAGTGGATGGTAAGAATCATTGAATGCCTAAGGAAGGGGAGTTCAAAGTTGCTGAGCTCTTAAGTAAAGCAGTCAGTGGCTTATTCAAATAGCATTTTGTACAAACGCCTGTGGGACTAAGGGGCTGGGATGGAGGGTGATTATTGTAACTGTGTTTTACAAAGAAGCTAAAGATGATCCAATTATAAAACTGAGCACCTTAACTCAGAACAAGGAGAAAACACTGAAAAAAAATCGTTAAAGATAGAGTTAGAAAGTTTCTAGATGAGTCTAATGTGATAGAGATAAACCTGTCTGCAAGTTTCTCTGAGTTGTATTCCTCCAGCCTATTAGGATTCTGGGGAAGAGTTAATGAAATACTGGACTGAGGAGAAAGGGTAGTGGGGGGGATATAATTTATTTAAACTTTTCAAAAGCCTTTTGATAAAGTCTTTCACAAGAGGCTATTAAAGAAATTTGTTGCCTGCAGGGTGGGAGGCAAAGTCCTGACATGGATTAAAACCAAGATAAGGGGTAAGAAACAAACGAGAGAAGTAAGTGCCCAATTCTCTCTGTGAAAAGAGGTTAATAGCAAGATGCTCCAGGGATCAGCATCAGGACCAGGGATGTTCAATATGTTTATTAACGATCTAAGAGAAAGCAGAGAACAACAGAAATACAAAGTTTTGCTGATGGCACAGTTTAGTTCTTGCAGTAAGTAATTGTGTTTGACTCTCTTCTTGTGTTCTTGGCTTGTCTGTGAATAGATCACCAGTTTTACTAATAGGCCTATAAATATAATTGGAAGTACGGTTCAGTCTTGTGAACAGTACTGAGACTGATTGCAGGAGAAGGCCTACAGGTGCATCAGCCTGGGACAGATGAAGGGTCACAAAGCAAGAGGCTTTGTGCATTCAGCCCTCCACCAGCTCTGTAAGTGCTGCTTACCATCTGCTAGTGCTCAAGAAGCACTGTGGTATAAGTCACATCAGGATCCACACTGTCATCACTGTTTCATACTTACACTCCTGGATGGCATAAATCTGCTACAGGTACATGTGAGCTCATGGGCCCTTTGCCAGCACCCCGCAGCCGTTGCCCATGTGAGCATTCATGCATGCACCTTTATGTGTATTACTTCTGCATTCCAAGTCCTGATTTGGCAAATTCTTCCCCATGCAGCCAAGTTTTCTGCTGAAAGTTTTAAGAATTAAATGCACACCTCCCCACAGCCCTGTGCTGTTGCCAGAGATGCTCTCTGGTGCTCTCTCAAAGTGCTCTGCCCTTCACCACGCCCCATTCAGATCCACTTTCTGCGCTGCCTCCATGTGCTGGCTTTGCTCTGGCTCCTATTCGCTATTCATCACGCTGACTGAAACACTCAGTTCCTAGCAAGGTAGTTATTGTAGGCAAGTTAAAAGTCCTCCTTCACAGTCACTGCTGCCACATAAGTTTGTTCAACTCACTGTATTAAAGTCATTAGTGCCAGGCAGCCCTGGAGAAATGCTTTATGTCATCATTTTGCTCTACAGCAACCATTTTTTTACAAAGTTGAGGTTGCTACTTCCGAATACCTCAGCACTTGCTGGAACATGCCTGTATTTACATCTTTTGTGAGACAATAAACAACTTAGAAGAGAGACAAAAAGCATCTTAGAGACATGACTAGAAAAAATTCCATTTTCCTAGTACTTTTAAAATTGAGACTTTATTGAATTGGTCTCTGATAATTGCACACAGCCAGTCCAGAATTACCAACAGAAATATTTTTTTTTTTTTCTCCTAGTGGTCATTAAATTTCAGCTTATGTTGGTCTCTTATAAAGAGAATATCAACCTTCTTAGCTGACCAGAGCATGCAGTTCCCATGCTGCTGGTTTGTCCCAGCTCTGTGTCAATATGACAGATGACAAAATGACGAACGGCCAGATCAGCACACTGGCTGGTGTGGGTGACAGAGAAGGAAGAGGAGTGCTAGGCAGTCTGTGCTACTCCCTGGCACATAAGGTGTTACTGCCGAGGAAGGTACTCCCAGGTGGTATCTGATTCGGCAGATCCTCTCCTGCAGTCAGTGAGAAACTGCTGATTGCTCAGAGGTTTATGTGCACCCTCTCTACCACCTCCTGCCAGGTACTGAGGAATGAACCAAGGAACAGGGGTACTCTGGGGCGTAGGCACCTTCAGGGACGAGTAGCAGCAGGGTTGATGCAGTTGTCCTCATGCTAATGAAGCCTGGTGTTTGAAGGCAGAGACTCCCCCTGCGATCTGCTGGCATTGTCACTTGACACTTCTCACCAGCTGGTGAGTAGGAAAAAAGAATGTTCTGGTGTCAGAACAGTAAAATAAGTGGCTGCCGTGTGTAGTCGAGTTGCTGGGGGTTTCATAATGCTGTCTTCAGTCTTTTATATAGATATATATATATGCAGCCATGTATGAGCAGAATGGCCTCCGTTTCAAAGCTACTCCATTCTGTCAGAAACAAGCTGGAGCAGCCAGGTGACCACTTGACTGATGTCACGAAGGGAAGGTGCTAAGAAGGCAAATGGCACTGTGAACTCAAGCTCAGCATGCTGCAAGCAAATTGAGCTGCTGTGCTAAAGTGAAGAAAAGATATTTTCCGATTATTTATACAGCGGTCCTAGACTTCAGGGAAACAGGCAAGCTGGAAATGGAAATTCCCATCGATGAGAACAAAATTCTTGTTTCTGTCATTGCTGAAACCTGCAGGGATTAGTCACATTACTTGGAATTTTAAACAGTGTAAGTTACAAACATTTGAGAAAAAACAGAGTGAGTGAAGTCATAGGGGTTATGCTCTGCATTAAAGACAGCACTGCATTTTTTTAGTTACTCAGTTCTCCAGAGCAGAGACTGATCCTTGTGTTTACTAATAAAACTTTTCAGAGGGTGCCCACTGGGGTCTTTCAGACACCACTAAATTAATGATTTAATAATGATTCAGCTCATCTCTGTAGCATATGGAAATTAAAAAATACAGTTATTAAGGAAGAATTGCAATTTCAAAATTTGCTTGAGGTTTTATGCAGTCAACAGGAAACATCACCAATGCTTCTGAGGAACAGAGATTATTATTTTCTACTGTGAAAACATTACATTCAGACTGAGGTTAAAGTCTACTGTTTTTCTGATTAAGAAGGGTGAAGAAGAAAGAAATGCTGGTCTAAGCTGTTTGTTGCCTCTGAAAGGTTGGTCTCAAGTCAATGAGGAGTGCAGACTGGACAGACAGATGTGGAAATCAGTATTAAAAAAAATCGGACTTGAATGGATTCAAGAGCACATTACTCTGACATGCACTGATAGGAAGCAGCTTGGGAACCATAAATAAAGAGACAGAAACACTGAGGACAATTATAAATAACTTAGAAGAATGATAAGCCCCTTGCCTGCAAATTGGCATGAGCAGCTATTCAATGATCCATGTTTAACAGGGTGATTAGTGTATGACTGGTTAATAACAGTGTGGAGAAATGTCACTGGGAAAGGCTTATGCAGCACCTGCATAAGCCTTTGGATAAATACCAACAGTGTGAACAGGTACAAAAATGCTATGAAAAAACATTGCTTTTGCATTTATGAGTGTCCCTGTACCTGGACACACATACACACTCACAAGAGGGCTCACACATGCCTGTCCAACTGATCACCTGGACAAGACAGTTAATAAAAGGTTTTACTCACTGGATGCTCATTCAAACCTGTTGCAGCAGGAGCTCTCAGTCCCTGGAAGCAGCTGCAGAGACCAGAGATCATGATTTGATTACACCAAATATGAGCACAGGGAGCATGCTGTGAAGAAATAATATGTTTATTTATATACTTGGCCCTTTGAAACAGCAAACCTCTCAAGCGTCAAAAGTAAAATGTATTAGGAGAGAGCATAGAACACTGTCATGGGTTACAGTGCAAAATG
>VWYI01049352.1:0-14820 GCA_013399455.1 Anthoscopus minutus | reverse complement strand
ACAGGCATCATGAAGTCACCCCAGGACACTGGCACTTTTGGTTGTCTTACTGGGCATGAGTTTCAAGCTCAGCTGGCCATAGGGTGTCCAGTATTATAATCATATTTACATACAAAGTACAAATGTTGAATTTATCCAAACTTGGAAAGCGTTGGGCCTTGACCAGCACCACCATAAGGCAGACTCCCTCCCATCATCCAAGTCCTTAGTGAAGATGTTGAACAGTATTGATCTTAGTATTAACCCTTGAGAGTTTTGATCTTAAATTCTGTAGCTGGTTTGAGACAAGAAATCAATAAGCTCCAGGTAAGTAAAGATGAAGCATGAGATAAATATGAATTTAGCAATTAAACTGTGTGATGCCATCAGTTGGACAGAGCCAACTGGCTTCCAAAATATTATGACATTTTCACTGACACTGCAGAAATAAGTGTTTATAAGGAGTGAACAAAAGATACTTTTGCCTATGCAAGGTTAGAGGAATCACTTAAAGTGTGGCAGGTGCTGGTTTATATTTGCTGTTACGTCAGATGAATGGACACCTTTTTTACTAGGAAAGTAGGAAATTTGATTTGATAAGGCACCATGTGCTTGAGATTGTTCTTTAGTTCCTTCTGGGAAAATGAAGGAACCTGTTTATCCCCACCCTGCCCATCCATTTTTCTTTCTTTTGGAAAACACATAGTCCTTTCAGATGTTAGGCTACAGCTTGTTGCATAAGGCACCAGACTGAGTCATTCAAAGTTGCTTAGTGGCGTGAAATGACACTGTTGTACATACATACACAGTAATTGCAGGCTTTAAAAATGCGATTGTTTTAAGCAAATACTCTTGTTCTCTGTGAAATTTTCTAATAGGAAATTGGTCCACCCATTGCCATCAATTATTTATATGAGCTCCAAGGTTGATATGTAGCTTTGGATACAAATGCAGCTGCAGCTGTACTTACAACCTTTCCTCCAGGAATGCTGCTGGTTAAGCCCTGTCCACCTTCAGTGCCCATTCTGCCTATAGGAACAATCCCTCCTGTAAAATCCTAGTGAAATCTAGGCAATTTTGCTGTGATTTAGGATAAACTAGACAAGTTCAATGATTGTTTTTGGTATGTTATCCTCTGGTGATAGGCATTTTTTTCTTTCTGTGAAGCAAATAATTATTGAATGCCACCAAACAACCCTATGCGGAGTAAACTTGGTCTCATTGGCAGCACTGGTGATCATGCCTACAGGAGCCCAAGATAAAATAACTACCCAACTGTTCACCCATTCTTGTGGGTGAATTTTGCCAGCAACAAGGAAAATTAATATCAAACTGGGAGTTAATTTTTAAATGGCAGATTCTCCTTATGTACAGATTTTTGTTTTGTTCTCTATTCTTCCTACTTCATCACGGTGGTGAAGTACTAATATGCCTTTTTAGCTTAACAGAAGAATGGGATAAGTCTATGGCTTAAACTCTCATGGGCTGGCCAGAAAAGAAGGAATCAAAAAGTCAGCAATGAAAGGAAATAATGAAGAGCAAATAAGTTGTTAGAAATCCTCCAGGTAATAATGACTTTTGTTTATTTCTTCACCAATACCTTTTTTTTTTATTTTTACCAATCTGCTCCCAAGATTATCAAAATGTGGAAAACAATTCCTATATAGTTTAGGAGGGTAAAGGACTTTTTTATCCAGAGGGAAATACTAAATGCTGAGTAGAACTGTGGATAGATTTTTCTTGCATATATTCAGGATTGTTCTGGTGTGTGATTTGAGGAGTGTAGGTTGCCATATCTCAGTGGGGACATGCCTGCATTTTTAGTGATGGAAAAATGGTCTATGGAAGATGCTCTGTCCAGTTTGATGTGTCCACAATACTTCCAGGCTTTATAAATCCATGGAACAAGTGCAGTGAGATTGTTTTTATTCTTTAATACCACCTTAGCTGCAATTTCATGTGATTAAAAAAAGCTTACTTAAAAGTTTGTTATTGCTTAATTGCATCAGTTGGTGAAAGAGAAAGACAATGGTACATAACTGACCTGAAGTCTGAGTTGGTAATACATGGGATTTAGTTCTCTTAATTTGCGTTACCTCAGCAATAGCCACACCTTACTATAAAACAAGATGATCCTTGCCAGGCCGGATTATCACACTGCTCTGAATGATAATTATATAGGGCTTGGAATGCACACAGTATGTCAGGGATGCATTTTAGGAACGAAAAACCATACTGTGTAGCAATTCTAATTCTCTACAATTCTAATACTCTACAATTCTCTTATATAAATATAACACATCTCAGTGCGCAAGAGTTGTAAGCAGATTACTTCTGGCATTTAGCAAGGTAGGGTCTGTCAAACTTCATGGCAGTTTAAAAGCAGCCCTGATGATTTGGTAGACCTGATTAATCAAACAACCTTCAATAAACTGTAAAGTTCAGTGTTTAAACTTTGCCTGTGTTAATTTCTCTGTTGACTTGTTTATTATATATTTGCTAAAAATATCTCACCTGTTGCCAGATGTCTAAGAATACTAACTGTGTCTTAAACAATGGAATTAATTGCTTGTTTGGGAATATTGTAAAGATGCATCAGGTGGTCTCAAATCCTATTCCAGATCTGGCATTGTCCGAGGGGCTGCCTATTGTCTTAATGAGAAGTAACCTGGTAGTAGTAGTAACCTGGTAATGAGTAGTCCTGGGATGATTTTATGAGGCTTATATCCCCAATCCTCTGTTTTGTTTATGCTGGATATTGGGTTCTGCACCTTTAAGACTAGTTCCAAGAACGAAGACAAGGAGAGAAGTGCAGAGTTTGTTACCAGAAACTGCACTCACTCCTCCACATCCTTCTCTGGACTGTATTGTTTGCAGCACGGACAGAGGGAGAGAGCTCTCCTTTGCTTTTTTGGTTAGTTTTTGCCAGCTGAGGCAGAGAAGTTCCCTGGACTGTGGATTTTCTTTTTCTTGGAACTGTTTAAACCTACTCTGGACTGAAGACCCCAAAAAACACTGGGAGCTCAAACCTGTCGCTCACCAGGGGCTGAGACACTGCATTCCAGAGCTGGAGGGTCTGATAAGAGACTAAGAGAGCCAAGCTACACTTAATGACAAGGACTTCCTGAGTTTGCTATCTCTTCAGAACTGCAAGAAGTTTTATTGTTTCATATTACTCATTTCTTATGCTTGTGAATACTTTGCTTGCCAAATAAACAGTTTTTTCCACTTTTCTCCAAGGAAATATTTTCCTGAACCACTTGAGGGAGGGGCCACTTTGCTTTTCTAGAGGGACCCCATTCAGAGATTTTCTCCCAAAATAAGCCCTAAACCAGAATACCTGGACAAATGGAACTTTTTCCTTTATTTTACTTATCCTTCCCATTATTTTTTTCCCAAGGAAGTGAGATGATGTACAGAGATGTCGCAAGAAAATGTGAAGTACATAACTGGACATGATGCAAGCAGGGAAATAGGGTCAGTCTGTATGTAGCTATAGATTTCCTTCAAAATTATGGAATTGAAAACTGCCCCACTTTGCATATAGTTTTGGGCAGTACATCAGAAGGTGCACATGAGAGGGAGTGTTATGACAGGTAGCATTTTGCAGCAGTGTTGGAAGGAACATGATTAATCAATTTCCTCTCCTTTATTCCAGTGTGCTGCTGAGTAATGTGCAGCATTAATTTGTTATTTAGGTAATTTTCTTTTCTCTCATTTTAAAATAATTTTAACAAAGTGTGCACCAGTATTTCTGCTTTCTGTCTAGCGTTGAGATGGAAAATGGGAATGACACAGTGCAGCTGTCCAGCATGGGGGCAGCAAAAATTACTTCTATTGTGTGTAAATGAGACTTGGATAATTTGGGAACTGTTTTCAACACTGGAAATAGCTCATATTATCTGGAACATGCATGCAAAAATTCATTTTCCTGGACAGTGAACCCAGTTGACTTTGTAGTAAATCAGTAGCCTAGTCAGTGTTGTATCTAGGTATGACTTCGGCCCTCTGCCTGAGTGAGAGTCCTGGAAGACTTCACTTTATGTGTGCTCTGAGCACTGTGAGCTGTTGTTTCTCTAATCTTTGTGAGATGCACGTGAATCATGTTGCCTTCCTCAGCAGCAAGCTTACAAGCTATTAAAAGTCATTTCAAGTAAGGAGTCAGTCTTCATCAGTCTTCTCATGTAACATGGTTTTTTCATATCTCTTTAAAGGAAATGGATATTTTTCTTAATTCTATTGAAATTCCAGGTGGTTTTCCTCATGTTAATGAGAACAAGAATTTTTTTCCTCAATATATGCTTTTTTTTGCCACTGATTTTCCTGAACATGGAGGGAGAATATTATCAGACCTAAAGAAATAATATAATTACTTTTAAAATGAATAATTAGATGTCTTATTTGGGATTTTGTTTTCAGCTTTTTTTTCTCACCAAATGGACTGCAGTTTGAAGACAAGAACTCCAGACATTAGGAGCTTGAGTTCTCAGTACACAGGGGAAATTAAGACAAGTGATCAAGAAACTGATTAAAATAAGGGCTCCTTGTAGCACTGCCAGAGAAGATGAATTTGTCTGGTCACACATAATGTATGTTGTTGGGGAATAAAAAGTCTTTCCTAATTTTGAAAGTTCTTTCTGTCTTGAAATTTGGTGAATCTTTTTCCTAACATGATTGATGAGAATGCAGGCCTCTGTAAAAGATCACTTAAGTTATTTTTGTTCCCAAAACTGCTCTCTACATTTCTTTATTAAAAGGCCATATGAGTAAACCTCTCCCATCAAGAGTGGTTGAAGGGCTGAGGTAGCAGATTCGTGTTCTTATAAATGCCTTTGTTTATGCATGGATATATGCTCATATGTGCTCCAAAAGGAGATTTAAAAAAAAAAAAAAGTTTTTGTTCTTTCCATGTTCCTAGGGTCACATACCTCTCATGTGGGCTTTCTGCTTGCGAGATGCATCGAGAGAATGCTGCTTTCTGCTGCCAGGGTAACTGTGGCAATATAAGGATAAGTGTCCCTTCAGGGAAACAAACTGGTGTTCATATAAGTAAGAGATAGGCCAAATATACCCCTGTTGATATATTTTTGAATGTAGTAGAGAAATGTTTGTGGGGGTGGAAGGAGATGTAGGTTATAGTTTAGAGGAAAACTTGTGTCGACAGCACTGTAATTATGGGGTGGCTTATCAACTCTGATCACATGTGAAATTTCACTGTCTTCTTTAAGGGAATTATTTGGGAAAAGTGGAGTCGCATGGGGAGTGAAGAATAAGCTCCTCATGCCAAGGCACAGTTGGCAGCTGGCCACCTTTTGAATGTTTTATTTCCTTCATGACCTATTGTTGTCTGCCCTGACCTCTGTTTCAGCTCTTAGGCCCTGGCAACAGAGAGATCAGTTTAGGTAAACTACTATATTGTTTAAAAACCAGTGGACTGATAAGTACAGCTGACGCGCGGAGATAGAATCTAAAACTCAAAGACAGAGTGAGTTTTAAAGTAGGTATGTTTATTCGGCCGGACGCATGTGGGACATTTCCACAAATACATGCGTGTCCCCTGCTTCCACACGTGTTCTTTTATCTCCTGGAATGTTACATATGCATTAAGTTTCACCATGGGTTATTTCCTGGCTCCCCTCCCTCTCTGCTCTGTATGCTAATCAGCTTATCAGTCCTCTGCGCCTGCGCAGCTGTCTCTGGTGGTCGTCCCAGGCTTTGGGGGTCGTCAAAGGGATGAAGTAAGAATGGTCTTCTTTGGGCTGACTTTTCGACCCCACTGCTTTGCACATGCCCATTGATTCCTTGGCCACTGTCCAAGCCAGGGGTCAGGATCCATTTGTTCCCACAACATAAGGAGCTCCATTTTTCAGTTATCTTTACACCCTGAATCCTGATTTTCTTATACATTCTTCCTCCTGATCAGTCCTCTTCTTGCTGTCTGGCACGTAGTCTCTTCCTTTTCCATAGGCCAGGATACAGTATATTCTCACATAACCTAAGGATGTGGCCCTAAGCAATATCCATTATTTTATATGCCTATTACTATTCAATACCTTCTAATTTCTATGATTAATATCTTCTAATTCTAACCTCATGTTTCACAGTAGTCTTCAATATAGCTTTCTAACAAGATTTTCAACCAAAAACCAACCTGATCTTGAACAAAAGTACTTCATTGTTTCACTTCTCACTGCTACCATAGCATAAAACTGTCACCAGATTTCAGATTTATTTTACAGGCTAAAAGTCTCTGATTAGTATTAAGCACCATTTGTTAATGTCAACGATTTAGTACATTCTATCTTTACTTGATGATTGCTGAAAATGAATATGTTACTTTTTAAGAAGGTACCATAAATTACTAACTTGCTTGGAATATAAGTGTAATTCTTTATTAACCTTCCAAAAATATATCAACAAATTCTGCTTTGCTACTCCAGTGCAGTTATAGGGTTCTGTTGCTTCACACATCTGAGTAGCAGATGTTAGTGATGCCCTGTATTTGTAGCAGCATTCTGAAAAGGTTAGTCAGGAACTAACTGTAAATTAATTAAATCTTGAATGTACTTTCTTTTGCAGTTGAGACTGCTGTGAAATTCCTTCACTAGTAGGCAGTGCCTTTTAATTGATTCACAATATACTCAGCATCTGAAGCGATGAAAGTCTATTACTGATTTTCCCCACTCATCATGGGCTAGAGTGGTGGACTGGGCAATCGGACTTAGTGACCCAACATTGCTGAGATGTAGAGTTTTACATTGCTGAGTTGTTGAGTAATAGACTTAACTTTTTTTCAATATTAAAAACTGGACAGAACTAAATTAAATCTAAATTCTGTGAAGTGATTACTCCCTGTACTGGGTTTATGTGGCCAGGTTTTGGTATTGAGACTATTGGGGTGCCTTGTTTGAGAACCACCAGAAGCTTCCACCATGTACAACAGAGCCAATGCCAGCTGGCTTCAAAACAAACCCACCACTGGCCAAGGCCAAGCACGTAAGTGGCAGTGGAAGCACCTTTGGGATAACATATTTACAAAGGGGGAGGAGTTACAGCACAACATCAGCCAGGAGAGACGAATGAGAAGATGTGAGAGAAATAGCCCTGCAGACACCAGTAAAGGAAAGGGACAAAATGTTCCAAAAAGTTTGTGGAGGATGTTTCCCATGGAAGGGAGCCCACAGTGAAGCAGAGGAGGAGTGTGATGAGTCCTCCCCCAGAGGAGAAAGCAATGACAGAGACAATGGATGATGAAATGACTCAAACCTCCATTACCCAGACCCCTGTGCTGCTGGAGATTTGCAAGTAGAAAAATCAGGAGTGAAGTTGAGCCCAGGAAAAAGATGGTTCTCGGCAAAGGTGTTTTTTAATATTTGGTTTCATTTTGCATTATCCTATTGTTAATTAATTAAGCTAATTTCTCCAAGTCAAGTCTGTTTTGCCCATGACAGTAAGTGCGTATTTCTCCCTGTTAAGTGAGCTTTTCTCCCTGCCCTTATCTTAGCCCATGAGCCTTTCATTAGATTTTCTCTCCCTTGCCTTATTAAGGGCATGTGATAGAGTGGCTTTAGTGAGTATTTGGCACACAGTCAGGATCAACTCACTGCATTTCCTTATAAGATTGAACAATGCCAGGTCTTGCTCCTGCAGGAAGCAGCATGCCTGTTCCATCTTTTACTCCCTTGTTGGGTATCAGCACCTCCTGTTTCCCTGGTGTGGTGCTGCAGCTTCTTAGTGGTCATCACCAGAGCGTACTCAGCCAGTTCTGTTTGGGGGCTGAATTTGGTAAGCTTTCCCAACAATTTACAAAATCCACATGAGTACACAAAGTACACCATTCAAAGCTAATCTATGCAACCTTATTTAGGAATTGTGTACTGTCTAAATACACTGGCATTCTCTGCTCTTCCCCTTGGAATGCTCTACTGTATCAGGAAATCTCCTTTCTGAGATCACGCTAAATGCACTGGCTGTCAAAGTATGTGGTTGAAGAGGATGAAGTTGCAAGAGAATTTTATCTTGGGTTATAGAGAAATATGATCAGACACAGAGTATATCAGGCCACTGGCACAGGCACTTGAGGCCTGGAGAGAGTATATGTAAAAAAGAGCACAATGAAGCTTGCTGTTTCTGTCAAAAGCCATCCTTGCACAGTCACGGCTGGTTATGTGGTAACTTGGCAGCATCACTGTGGTACGCCTTGTGCTATTAAACTGTTTAAAGGCTGTACAGTTCCTTATTGTTGGTAAAAGCTTTTTCCACTATATTTTTCTTGTTCATCCTTTTTGTTTTTTCATGGTACAACTCTTGTTTTTATAGTTCTTTAATGGAGACATACTGTGTCTTCTAGGCTGTTTCCATAGAAACACCCGATTAGAGGAGTAATTTGAAGAGATTGAGACACAGTTGCCAAAACTCCTAAAGGGAGAGAGGGGTGGAGGGAAATGGGAGAAGATTTGGGCTGGCAAAATGCAAGCAACTCTACTTGTTCTCTTCCAGCTATTTCTTAACACTTGTCTGTAGATTCATATCTGACTGTACATCTTACATCCATTTGGTTTAAGCTACATCTGCAATGAATTTTAAAACTATAATTGAGTCTGGTGCTCAGTATATGTGATGTTAATGCTTGGAATGTGAAATTTTTTTCTTGTTGCACAGCTTCTTTCATATGTTTTTAATCAGGCAGTGGCCAAAACATTGAGACCAAAAAGGGAGGGGAGAGGAATTAGAGCATCTCTGTCTTGCCAATGTCTCATGTAAACACACATGTTGAAAAGACAGTTTTCTGTCCTTCCTTTGACACAGAACAGGGTAACCCAGGTATCTGTGATTCAGTGGTTCTCAAATAATTTATAAAGGAAAATAAACCAAAACAAAACATTCCACTGAGTTAGTTTTCATGTAGTTAGATGATTAACTAGATGATTAGTCTTCTTTTGACAATTAGTTAGATGATTAGTCTTCTTTTGACTCAGTGGAGGCAATCAGGAGCTGATTCATATGAGAACAGGAGAAAAGAAGGAAAAAATAATGAAGCAAAAATTGAGTACTGTGTGTGTCCTTTTCCATAGGTGAAAACTCTATTATTTGCAATGTACCCCAGGAGTGATCTTTGTACTTAAAAGGACAACTTTGCCGCTGCCTTTCACATAGGGAAGAGAATGAAAATTTAAATCTGTCATGGGATGTTACGCTTCATTCACAGAAATGTGTGCTGTCATGACAACTTGCAAACACCACTTTAAATTCTGTTTTCTCACAATGTAATGGGGCTTTCTCAGTATTTTTTATGATGTATTATCTAGACTGACCCTAAGACTCTTTACTTTTCTTCCTAACTATAGGGCTGTCTTCCAAGACTCGCAACAATGAAGAAATCCCTACCAAACCTACTAAAGGAGCTGAAAACAAACAAAAAGTCTCCCTCTCCCTGAAAAAACCCAATTGAAATAAACACATAAAGCCCACCCTCAAACCCCTACTTTTATCAGAGAAGCTTTGGCACCGGAGCATTTTGGAAATCTGGTGTTCTTTAAGGAAGGCAATTGCAGAAGTTAGCCGATATTCATACTATCCTACTCCAATCTTCAACAAGATAACCAGGACAGATACTCCAAGCCTCTTGGCTGACAGATTCAGCCATGGCTTTGGGTGGTTTTTCCATTTTCATGGCCTCTGCTACCTTTAGTACAGCTAAAGGAATAGGTTTGTACTGTCCTTCCTTCTTCTTCTGTGACCTTGCCCTGTGTTTGCATCCTTACAGCAAAATGGGCACTAGGTTGCCTAAGAGCATCACCTTCCCATGGCATTGTAAGTAATACCTTAGGACTTGGCAGAGCAACTGGGTACTGCCTTCTTGGATGTGTAATCACTCACTTTGTCATATTGTCAAACTGCAGTGTTCATGAATATTTTGAATCTGACAGATCTCGTAATTGATAAAGCTTCAGTGTTTTGGGCCTTTGGGAAGTGCTTTGTGGGTTACTGAAACTTCCTAACTTTCCATTACAATAAGTAAAGGCAACATAGTTTAACATTTTAAATTCAGTTAGAAATCTTACAGGAATCTCTGTCCTTTGCCAACCAGGTACATAATACATTTAACCTCAGGGGAAGCAAGGATGCTCTAAATGTTCATGCAAAGCAGTATTGCAAGAAAGCAAATACTTTGTGTTGCTGGATAAAGATTAGAATAGGAAACCATTCAGGCTGAGTAACAGGTGATTCGTGATTAAGCTTTTGCTGTAGAATAGATCGGAGATCAGTTCTGTTTGGTTTGTCATGCATATTTTCCACAGAACGAAGTTTCTCAACATTATCTTGATGGAATGAACAGTCTTAAAAAACAACCATCCACCCCTAGGAAAGAAGATCCCCTCAACAATATGGTAAAAATCACTTATTCAGAGACAAAAAACATGGAATGAACTGACAAACTTAAACTGTTCTCTTAAAGGGGACTGACAGTATCATATTTAACACCACATGTTTATATAAATGTGGATATATATGCATATAGGACCTTATTAGCCAGCAACTCAGATTAATACTGAGTGCTTGAGCGAAGTTGACTAGTAGTTAATTAGATGTAAGCATCTAAGGAGCCCTGTCACCAATTGCTTCCTATTAAATCATTGTCTGTTACAGAAACACATTGATACAGTTTTCTTTCAATACTAGAGTTACAATAGATGTATGAAAACCACATTTCTTGAGTAAATTTCAGGTCTATGTTGCTGAATATTACCTACTTCAAGAGTAAT
This sequence comes from Anthoscopus minutus, assembly GCA_013399455.1. Taxonomy (NCBI): domain Eukaryota; kingdom Metazoa; phylum Chordata; class Aves; order Passeriformes; family Paridae; genus Anthoscopus; species Anthoscopus minutus. Next base: position 4,075 of record VWYI01049352.1, on the reverse strand, counting down.
GACTGATATTAAATTTGTTTTAGTTGCTTCTAATAATTGTCATTGGAGGTTTTGGCAAAAGGTAATATTTTTCTTAATGCATCGAACTCTAGACTGAACATGGAGAGACTGAAATGCCTGAGCAAGTAACATCATCTTTTTAATATTCCTCTCTAAATTTAGTATGGACAGTCAATGTAGCTTGGCATTAGAAAAGCTTTTTAAAGGAATTACATTGTAATACTTACGTTTCTTAATGGCCTTCTTTAAATGCTTCTAGGTTTACAAGAAAAATATAGTTTCCCATCTTGATTCTGCACCTGTAGCGAAGCAGGAGCTGTGAAATAGCTTCTTGTAGTTCAACCAGCCAAAATTAGCAAAAGCATGCCTTCCACAGAAACAACCATATCACAAAACATCCAAAATACTTGTCATGACCAAGTATAAATTATACTATTTTGCTTGTGTGATGTATCTTTTTCATGCTATTCTGCTTGTAGATCTTTAAGTCTTTGCATGTGTATGGCTTAAGCCATATCGCATGAGCTATCTGCTTCCCGTTTCTTCCTTTTTATCAGCAAAGGTTGTGCCAATGTCAGTGTTTCAAGTTTGCTTTTTTCCTTCCTGGTACTCTGATTAACTATAGCTTTTCTAAGTTTTCTTGGGAGAGATTTTTTAATAGCATTTGTTACTGATGTTTTTGTAACGGAAAGTTTGTGGTCTAAAATTAATTGTTAGCTGATTTTATTTGGTAGCAGTGATTTTCTGCAACTTCCCAGACAATTTTGGGAGACCCCCAAAAACTTGGTTGTGCTGCATTTATCAACTCCTTCTCTACATGTCTGGCTGCAGCATTCTTTTATGGTTTCTTTATTACAAAATAACAAAGTGTTATTTTTTAATGCAATTTGTTTATTTCGGGTTTGGTTTTTGTTGCTTTTTTGATTTTTGTTGGGTTTCTTTTGTAAAAAAAATTGTACTTATACAAAAAGACTGCTTTATGCTATACTCTATAATAATGATTTTTAGTCATCACTCCTAAGGATAAGTGAGAAAAGTAGCAGGAGCCAAAATGAGCTTGAACTCTGAACTCTTCTTCAGCACTTGGTTTTGGGATTTGATCTCAGTGAAAATTAATGTTGTCTACTTCCAAGGTTGCCTTTCAAATACACCTTGCGCTGGCTTTCTTCTATTCCCACTGCATTACTGAAAGTACCCTAAAGCCTTCTCTGAATCCTGATTGGTATGAAGAAATGAATTATGAATGAGACTTGTAGGACAAGAGTTTTAAGCTTACTGTTAGCCATTTTTACACCATATACACAACAACTTTATTTCTAGGGTGATCTTATCTACATGCCCACTGTTTGCTTAACTGTGAAAAAACAAAATGGCAAAATATGTGTGCAAGTTATCAGCAAATCTACAACAGATCCTTGCAGTGGCAGATCCTACAAATATACAATAAACCAGAATTATAGTAGTGGAAAACATGAAGTTTAAAACAGCCTAGAAGGGCTCTTTGAAGTCTAGTTTGTAGTTTGTCAGTTGTTGAAATCTATTTTTTGTCCTCAAAGCATTTTTGCAGGTGCTGGAAAACACATTGAACTTATCTGATGAGTGACAGTTGTTACTTTTAAAAGTCACATGTTAGAAAAGCAGGCACCCTAAACAAGAAGATCTGACAGTTCCATCTGTAATGTTTTTGCTGGCAAAGTAAATGAGATACTGTTCCAAAGTGTGTACAAAGCATGCTGCAAACCTTTAACACTGGAAAGAACTTAAGAGTTTAATGTGTTCTGGCTTCACATTACATAAACAGGAATCCCTATGGTCCCATATTGATTGGGCTTGTGTTCCACCACTGTTTTTGTGGGTATATGCTAGCCTGTAAAATCACATTTTTGGTTTTGCCTGCCAACTCCCTTCTATTGCTTTGTCTATTAGGCTACAGTGGTAAGTGCTACAGCTGGTGTGCTCAGGGATCCAATGCAGAACAGTCAAACCACTACATTTTAGGCTGATAAGCCTGAGATAATCTCTTACAATTTGATAGTACAATTCAAAGTATGTCATGAATTGTCAGAACTGCTTTATGCTATTTGGAATATCATGGTGTATCATCTGGTATCAGGATGGACTAACATCATGAGCACTGCAAATACTTTGCAGCACAACTCTAGCAGTCACAGCCTCACAAAAGAAGGCTGTTTTATTTTCATAAACAAAAATGTTTATGACCCAGGGGTAGTGGGGTGAGGGGAAGACCCTGAAGTGAAAGATCATGTTTAGTATACTCTTTTTTTTTTCATCTGTTCCTTCTCTAACCATATAACTTTTGGGTTTTGGTAAACCTTTCTGTCAACCTTTTATACGAGTGTGGAACATGAAGTTTTTTGTGAAATTGGGAAGCCATTCTAGCTTTTTTTGACAGGATGACATTTGGTTTACACAGGAAGATAAAAGGAATCTTTTTCTTTAGCAGGCAGTTAAACTGTTAAACTCACTTAATAGTCCTTGTACAAAGGGCACTCCAGTTTCCACTGCCAACTCCATGTGTTGTGTTTAGACTTCATTAGAATAGTGACATAAAGCAAAGATGTCTAATACCTGTGTGTTGGTTGAAGGATAGTGCAAACTGACAGACTCAAGATGCTCATGCAGCTGCCTCCTGCTTCCTGTCACATCTGTCTCTACAACCACGTGTACATCTCTCTGATGGAAACAAACTTTTTAAAAGATCCTGTTGTGTTAGGACAAGGGGTAATGGTTTCAAACTAAAAAGATTTAAACTTGATAGAAGGAAGAAGTTGTTAATATGAGGGTAGCAAAACACTGTCATAGGTTTCCCAAAGAGCTGGTGGATGCCCCATTCCTGGAAACATTAAAGGTCAGGTTGGATGGGACTCTGGAGAATAATTGGATGTTACATTTTAAAACAAAAGTATTTTACAATTTCCTTATGATCTTGATATATCACTATATTACCACAATATCTATTATTCTAACTCATTAAAATACAGTATTCTAGAATAACCTGGAGTACATTATATTACTGTTTCTATTTTAACAATATCTGTGTGGTTTTATCTGTTTGTTGTTTGTTAGCTTTGCCAGGTGGGTCAAAGTCTATTTTTAGTTGAGTAAATGCATAACATAACAACCTCTATCATTTTATTTAATATGAAGAAAATTAAGGAGCTCCTTCTGAATATGGAATGAGTTTTTTACCTTAAGTAATTTTGCCAATGTCTTGCAGGGCAGGAGTACTGCAATGGAAGGAAATTAGTTGCAAAGGAAATACTAAAATGAATGATGAGTACAGTGTGGAGTTCAAAGGACAGTGAGACAGAGATTGGGTCAGAGCTGTACTCAGTTTAGGATTAATCTTCTCTTCCCCAACATTTGACTTAGAGACTACTTTGGATCCCAAGGACCCGAGCCATCAAATTTTAGCAGTGTGAATTGAAGCAAGACACTTTTTTCATAGTATATTTGGGGTTCTCATTGGCATTTAACCTGTATGGCTTTGCTGAATGGAATATGTGTGGTTTAGAATGATTAGTAGCCATGTGCAAAATAGATCATGACTAAATTATAGAATTATTTCTAAGTAACAGATACACTTTTCAGATAAGGCTTGTAATTGTGGTGAAGAGTTCTACCACTAAGCGTGGTGTGGAGGTTACTCTTGCAAAGTGAAGGAGAGGGGCTCCTAGCAGCACTTAGCAGCCCTGCTCCTACATCTGCTCAATTAGTTGCAGAATTGCAGAGATAGTGAAAAATTGTCTAAGGATGGACATCATCTGGTTCTCCCTTTACTGTTTTCCAAGTAGAACAATTTGCTCATATGAATGAACACAATGAAAATTTCCTACTTTCTTGTGTGTCTCTAACCCACTGAAAACACAAACACAAACACGGCATATAACCATTGTATCTGCTAATGTAATGGGGTGAGACAGTGAACTGAAATCCTTTGATGCTTCAAACAAGAAGCATAGCTGTAAAGCAGTTGAAAATCTGCACAGCTACTACTGCTGTGCATCCAGAAGGCTCTAGTTGTAATGTTGTGCTGGTTTGACATTAGTTAATA
>VWYI01049342.1:0-20608 GCA_013399455.1 Anthoscopus minutus | reverse complement strand
TCCATGAATATTCCGTCGGTCTCCTTTCTATAGAAAATGAGTTAGTAAATTTTACCTGTGCAATTCAAGTCGAGGAGTTAAAGGCAGCAGGGTGGTGGAAAAATGTTCATGGCAATTGAAAGAATCACTTTTAGCAAGAAGGAATCACTGCATCAGAAATAGAAGAATGGGAAAGGATGCCAGCAAAGATAGTTTTAAGCTTGGAGTTAAGTTTGGTGGCTAAGAGAGCATTGAGTTTGTCTGGGGTGTCAGGGTGGCAAATATTCTGCTGCTAAAGGAGTCTGTAGAAATGCTGCTAGCAAAACCCAGTTTAAGAATGATTGTGGCAACATTAGCAGTTTCTCAGTGGAGGAAGCCATCCATAGTATGTCTGGTAACCTCTTTAGCTGGAAGATGTTTTTTAATTTTTTTAAATGTTTTTTAATTACTTTTTTTTTCATTTGTGTTTTGTGAGCCCTGGGGTAGGCACCTTTTAAATTAGTTTAAGCATCAAACTATAGCACATATTTGGCATAATCGAGAACACTCACAAACTGACTTGTGACTGCACTTCTGATTAAGACTCACCCCTGCTGGACGTACATAAATCAGTCACAATACTTGCTACAACTCCATGGGTGCTTGCAAAGCTCTCTTTCTCTGTGGAGAAGACTGCCTAGGTCCTGCATAAGGAATTCTGAGTAGAAGCACTAGCCAGGGATTTGCTGAAGGTATTAGGCAATTTATTAATACCAGGCATTTAAAGATTACTCCTGTGGACCCCTCTCTCTGCAGTCTGTGTGTCCCAGTATATTCAGAAAGAATGCTTTTTTGACTCCCTCTATAAACTTATGTGTTACCAAGAGGTACAGAGGAAAAGTTTGAACCATTGATACATTTTTCACATTTCTCCTTTTTCATTGAATCCAGTAAGGACAGAGCATATCTAGCTTGATTACATTTCAAATGAAATGGTATTTCACCTTATTTCCATTGTTAGAGAAAGCCATTTATTATAAGAGCAGGAATTTGGCTTCCAGCTGCCATGCAATAACATAAGCACTAGTAACCAGGTTCTCTCATGTCATCCCACTCTTCTTAGGTCAGAAAGGTATTTTCAGTTTTCTTTGTGTAGAAATATTAATGTGTTTCCCCTTGTGAAATATAGCGTGTTTCAAAAAGAATGCATGATTTCTAGAGAAACTTCTTTGTTACTTGTGCTCCATATAGCACCATCTGGAAGAACTCATGTGCAATAATTTCATGGCGGGTTGACTTGTTGACTTTGTGTCATTGGATACTGAGAGAACTGGCCAAGCTGTTTTCAAAAGGAAATGTTAGCCAATCCTGTCAACAACACCTGCAGGAACTAGGTGATGAATCCAAGGTTCTCAAAACTTAGATTGAGGACAGAGAAGGCTAGATTTTCTGAGGGAAGATTTTCCTTTGGGGAAAGACTACTTCTCCTTTCTTTCTTCCTCCACCCCATGTCTTTACTACCTTCTTTCCATTTATTTTAAATGGATACATTAAGTTAAATCCTAGAGGCAGAATTACTGGTTTAGTGAGACTCACTTTCTGCAGATACTGAAGTATTTGAAAGTAATGTAAGAACTGGAAATACTTTAAAGTGTGTTTTGCACAAGCTTTAGAGAAAAGAAGCTACAGCCACTATCCACAATTTGTTTTCAAGTCCACTGAGTAACTTTAATCTCATCCTAATAAAGCTGCTACAAAGAATAAGATTGGAAGAGAAAAAAAAAACAGATACAAATGAAATGTTTTCCTACTGTTGTTGTGGACTTTATTTATGATGGGTATTTTCAGCAGAGGAAATACTGAGTTTGTATTTAGGCTAATGATTTGAGTGCCCTCTATTTGTTGCTTCTAAGCAATTAAGACATGAGCTATTCTGGCAGCTCTAAACTTGCAGTCACCAGCACTCACACCTAACAAACTCAGCTTTGTGTAGCCCAAACTGAGCTTTGCCCAGCCAAGTGTGCTGGTGGGAACAGCTGTTTAATGACAGGCCTTAACCAGCCATGCTCCCTGCTCCCAACACAAAAGCTGAGGAAAATACCAGACCTCTAGTATGTTCTGCTTGGCTGAAGATGGGCGAAGATCTGGAACATAACAATTCAATGCTGGGCCACATGGGCAGATATGTGCTTCAAGAGCAAGCTAATGGACAGCAGATAATTGCATGGTACACTAAGTACATGTAAAGGTGGGGCTGTACTACAGGTTTGGGGACAGTTGGTCAAGCTTCAACTTTCAAAGTCAGGCACAGAAGCTTTGTTTGATGGTTATTTGTATTTTTTGTAGTCACAGTAGCTTTGACATGTATTTCATAGATTGTTCATGGTCTTTTTGACATAGTGAAGTACTTAGGCTTCTTCCTAAGCCCAGTCATTGGACATGTCAATAATTTTATGCATTTGCTCAGCAGGCACCATACCTCTCCTGCCTGCAGTGAGAAAGAACATTTACTTATGCTGAATGAACAAAACATGCAGACTTGCTTTGGTTTGCTTTAGCCTTTCATCATGTGCAAGAAATGTTCATTAAATAGCAGAAACTCAGTTGCTTTACATATTTTGCTTAGCTCCACTGACAGCAGAGGAATTGGAATTTATGAGGTACACTTACTTTGGCCTGCTGCTGGCTACTGATGAATTTGAACCACATTAGGGTGGGGAAGGCACAAAGAGCAGATAACAAAAGATAGCTCCCCCTAATTCTCACACTTTCAACTTCTGAGTAACAAATTTTTTCTTCTTAACACAAAGCCCCAAAATACGTGTTTGCATGACCATACTCCAGTGAAGCAACTCACCTCTCCCAGTTGACTACCAGTTCTCGTAAAATCAATAATTTGAAACAGCAACAGTAGGCTAATCTCTAGAGCAGCCATGAATTGGTAGGATAGTACATGTGGTGATAACAAAAGGTTTTGCTGTAGTATTGATGGCCTTGAATTGATTGTTGACTTTCACACAGTTTGCTGGATATAATTATTATGTCCCGTAAAATCCATGCAAAAGGGAATTGAGAGGATATGTCAATTTTTTGTCTTCTACATAGGAGGACATGGGCTCTGAATTATTAATAAAGAGTGGGAAGTGTTTAGAAATAAGAGAAATTAAACAAGAGTAAATTTTAATGATCTTGCCTCTAGGATCCTTTCAAAAGAGGTAAAATTGAAGAATCAATCACCTCACAATTCCTGAGATAAAGAATTCGTAGTACAGTACTGCAGCTTCAGTTTGTGGGAAGATAAATACTTTGCTCTTTGCTTTGAGCAAATATAGGTAGTGCTCTTGTCTCCTGGTTCTTTAAGTAGTTGAACCTGTGTGGTCTCTAATGTGTGTTGATGCTTGGTCTTCACTGCTCTAAGCTTGATGCCCCAGAGCACACAGCATAGCTGAAATATAGGCAAGATTTCTGTGCAGTTAAATTAGTTTAACAAGTTGTTGCGGTTTAAAAATTGCCAATTTGAAATTTCTCGGCCAATGCACCAAAGAATGTTGTGGGTTTAGAGCTAGCTAAACTTACTAGTACACTTATTTTCTGTTGTGAGATATGATGTTAGAAGAAAGGAAAAAACAGGCTCAAACTTAGACTATAAGGAAAGTTTATTAACAAAACTAAAAAACCAAAATGAAAAGGAAAAAATGAAAATGAAACTTTTAGAACACTTTTCCTCTTGCCCACCTTTCTCTTTTTTACTTGACAACATAGAACAAGATCTGGGATTTTTAAATCAGTTATCACTTCTACAATAATCTTTCTTCAATTCGCATAGGGCGAGAAGTTTTCTTTTTCAACACCCTGGAGATATGTCCACAAGAACAGTTTTCTTGTGGCTTTGCATCTTCACAAAACAGCAGCTGCCCAGTTCAGAAAAACTCTGCTGTTGTGAAACTCCTCCCATTTTCACAATTGAGTCAATGGGTCATTGTCAACTTATGGGGTGTCATTTTTAAAGATGGGCTGTTCAAAGGAAAAACTCACTTTACCAGTTTCTACAATCATCTTCATCTCTAAGAAACACAAGTCTTTTTTTTTCTGTTCCCTGAAACACAGAGTCTTCTTTACTCTTCTCAGAGCACCACTGCTTCTTCAAAAATCTGCTGCCTCTGGTCATCTGTTACCTCTGGTCAGGTTCACACTGAACACGTCACCATCTCCCTATACTTGTTTTCTCTCATGAATTAAAGGAAATGCTGTAGTTATTATAGTCCATCTCCATGGTGTTACCAAAAGAACTTTCAGTCCCAATTCTAAGACATCTCCTCATTCCCTCTCTCTTCATTTTGATACTTAAACTCTTTCCCAACTGACCCGGTTCTGTTCATGTTGTCACCCTCTGGTTTTCTCTCACCCAAGGAAGGAATCGTGGTCTGTGAGTCTCATCTGTGCACTGGCAGGCTTTCACTCAGGCCGGCAGTGGCTGAAGCAGTCACGGTGATAGATTGCAGCGGAGCTGGGCTTCTCTCTCTCTCTGCTCCGCAGCCGCTGGAGAAAGCTGCGATGAAAACAAAAGGAAGGGGGGAGGGGGGGCACTCTGGCCTCCCATCCCCGTCCAGGAGCTGCTGGCTTTGGCTCGGCACGGCCCAGAGGAATCTCAGCTCGGCACAGCCAGAGGCGAGGGTGGCTGGAGGCAGAGCCTGGCCCCCGCTCTGGCTGGAGGGGCTCCTCTGCCCTCTCAGCCCGACCGAGAGCTGCTGGGGGTGGGGGCGGCCCGGCCAGGCCCCGCCAGGCCGCGCTGGCACGAGGCCAGGCCCTCTCCCCCCAGCCGCCCTCACAGCGCCGACACCTTCAGAAGCTGGAAGCCAAAGAGAGCGAGTTCAGAGTTTCCTGGGCTTTAAAATGGGTGTTCACGGGGGTGGATTCTGATTCTCAATGGCTTACAAAGCTGTCAGTTCTCAGAACTGGACAGCTATTGGCTCTTTCTGAAGCTCCCAAGAGCCTCTCTCAGGAGAACTATTTCTGTAGATATTTCCCTTCCTTCCTCTCCAATATTAACTAATGTCAAACTAGCACACAAGTTTTACTGAAGCTGTGCATTTTTGATAGCTTCTGCAAATTTCAGAAATTTTCACCAAATGCTTTATGCAACACGATTTTTTATAACTTGAAAAATTTAAGGAAAATGTTTTTAAAAATCTACAAAGCCAGGGACAAACCTCATTAATTTTCCATAATCCTTCAGCTGGCAAAAGTATTTTTCTAGATATGTTGAAGTATTTGATTGGACTTTTTTTCCTATATGAGTATTTTTTAAGGGAAAAAAGTGGATTTACACTACATACAGGATCTTGTAATTGTGAGTGTCAGGTGACCTTATGTGAAAAAGTATGACTTAAGAAAGCTGCTTATGTGAAAACATGTAGAAGCAGAGGCCTGGCTTCATATACAAGGCATGAATTTAGAAATACAAAAGAAACAAATACAACTTCTAAATTACTGAAAAATACTGAACAGGAGGGGTGAAAATTAAAAGACAAGTGGAGCTAAATAATTTCTTGCCATGAGGTAAAAACATAGGTAGGTTAATGCAGAGGACAAGACCTGTGGTGAAAGTGAGTACTTAATGATAAAAGATCTTTCAAGAAAAGAAAGGAACATGTGGGAAGTGGAGTTAGGTTGATGCTAGCAAGCTTTAATGTGCAAGGGAGGCAGATGTGGACCTTCAGATGCCAGTTTTGGTGACATATTAGTTCAGGATGAGAGTGACCTCTCAGGTGGTTGTCTAGGGAAGGTGTGGGGTCTCCACAACATCTCCCAGATGTTCAGCCTGGGGAAGCACTCTAAGTTGGCCCCCAGAGCCCCTTCCAAGCTGAACCTGTCCATACACTTTGGAGCCTAGTAACATATAATCATGGAGAAAGTAGCACTCTACATTTCAGGATGAGAGAGCCATGAGCAATATTTCAGCAAAGACTGGATTAGTGCTAATAAAAAGGCAATATGCCAGAGTTATCAGTCTGACAGGTGCAGGACCTGTGTTGATTAGATTTGCTGTGTGCATACAAACATGTCTTATAACAATTGTTGCAGAGATTTAATTTATAAACATGAGAAAAAGTGATTTTATGAAATGTGCAACTGATAGTAAATCAGCTTTTTATTTTGGGGATATGATGTGCAGAATAGAACAGAGGTTATTTCTGTGGGAAATTAAAAACAAAAGAAGGAACACTGCTGTAGACATATCACTTGTGATTAGGGCAAATATTCTTTGTGTGTAGATACATATGATATGCATTTGTATTCTCCCCATTGTTCCCTAGCACTTAAAAGTAATCAAAATGGAATTTGGTGAAGAAATTCTTCCACTGGGCTATTCTAAAGAGACGGGGAACCAACCTTCTCATAGTTTTCTATGTCTCAACTTATATCTCTTTTATTTGTCTGTACTCCTAGACTTAGAAACAAAACCACTTTTGAGAGCTTTTGAGTCTTTTGCATGAAAAAGATCTGAAGACAAATAACCATCAAAGCCCAGAGTTTGCCATACTTATGCAACATAATCCCAAATGCTTCTCACCTTTGCAGATCAGCTTCAGGGAAACCTGAATGAAAGGCTTGCACACTGCTTTGGAAACAAAGCATTCCTTTGCACATTTCCCCTTGAATACATTTTAGACAATTGATTAGCATCAGTCAGAGAATACCAGGAAAGTCACAAGGCAGAGGGATATGTCTGACATTGCTTTTGTCCTGTTCCCTTGGAAGGACCTCTTGTCTCAAAAAGGCCAGGAAAAGTTAAAGCTTATGGTCTTAACCTCAAGAGTCATGTTTCTCTGCAGACATCAGTGGAAATGGCAGTGGTTTAGGTCTCCTTCATGCTGGTGTCAAGCATCCCTGTTCCACATGAGGGTGTGTATCCTGAAGGGCTTCCCACAGTCAACTCTCTTGGCTTTAAGATCAGTGTTCTCCACATCCCACAGTGGGATCTACATCTACAGCAGCTGATTCACCTCTCCAAGATTGCTCCCTGTCATAAATATCCTTGAACTTTGTCAAATGTAATTTGAAATGAGCCACTTTTTGGCTTCACTGAGTCTGGTTTCTTTCCTGTGGTCCTGCACCACAATCATCTGTGGTTTGTGTATTATTCCCTGTCTCATTGTACTGTAACCTGTTGTTCATGACTCTGCACACAGGCAGTGGGTGCCCTAGGGCAGTGTGTCATAGCTGCATCTCCAGCTCTCAGACATGTCCTCCTTTGCCTTAATTTTTGCAGTGGGAAGGATTTTCTCTGAGGTGACTGTTGTGACTGCTGCTTTATTTATTTCTGAACCTCCTGGTTGTGCCTATTTAAAGCTACATTTCCCTGATGCATCTCAGGTCAAGTGAAAGCTCCAAGTGTTCTAGAACTATGTTATTTTGGATTTAGGGTATTTATTTAAACTTCTTTCGGTCACACAGCCTGGACATTGGATAGTAAGTGGCTAGTGTCAACAAGTAAAATAGAGATCCTGATCATGTTCACAGAGTAACAGGCATTTCTGTTAGAGTAAGAACCTACAAAAATGTTCATTCTTGCTTTTCTTTGCTGCTCAGGAAGATGAATGGGGAAAAGGTTGCCACCAATGGCATTCTAGTTTCCATTGCAACCCACGGCATTCTAGTTTTCATGGCTTGTTCATTGTTTCACAGGGTATATGAGCTTTCTTCTTCTAGGCCATATTCTCAAATTACTAGAGTAGGCAGAGTAAATTGTATTGATGGTTTTTTGTACACTAACTTTTTTTTAAAGATAAAATGTGTCACTTGCCCTGCATTGTGAATTAAAAAGCAGCAAGCAACAGAAGAATTTCAGCTCTCATTTTCAGGTCAGTCCTAATGCTCTTCTAAGGACATCCTTTTCACAGACAAGCCCCATACCACAAGGATGTCAAGGTGTTCCTCTCTCAGAACAGTCAATTTTTTGCTTCCTTCAGGTGGGGTTCAGATCTCTGATCTCTTGCTGAGGACCAGGATTATTTCTGTGGGTTGAACCAATGTCAGCACTTTGAGCATTATGGACAGGGGTGACAAACTGTTTTCCTACAGCCAGCTTTAGTAATGGAGCCAGGAGAAAGTGTAGTGTTTTAATAGTGGGCTGATAAGAATTGACCTCAGATGGCATTTCAGACATCTGACACATGATCTACAACAGATGCTGACTCAAACTTGGACATACTGTGGTAAAAGCACCACAGAACAAAACAAAATAAACATCAACTCCCCTCAAAAAGACCTAAAAGAATGAACATTCTTCAGTCATAATTTTCAAGATACAAAATCTGACTCCCTCTGCCTTTGTAGGACTCTCTTCATACAGTATGTTTGGACAATCTTCTTTAGCCTGAATAAATGCGTGTGTGTTATTTTTTCCCCAGTTTTCTCTCTCTTCTATACCTGTGTCCATGGAAGTCTTACACAGACCTATTTATCTCAAATTGCCTATGGGGTCTCCTGCATTTTGAGAAACCCATCCAGAAGCAGAGATGCAGCTGCAAGAGCACTCAGGTAGCACCTAAACAGTGATCCAATTATGCTGTGCTTTCAGAGCATCAGATCTGTCAGGTGTCCATCTTTCTGCCAGCACAGTTCCTGCGGTGGTGACAACGGGAGGCAGAACAGTCAGAGCCAGCTGGTCCATTTGATGCTGAAGATTTCAATGTGATAGGATTTAGTAAATGAAAACTCAGCCAAGAGTTACCAGTAGAGAGACTATTTGTCACAGGAGATAGACTGTCCCCTACATCTGCTTGCTCTTTAACTGGATACTTCGGTTCTCTTCCATTTTCTTAGGGAATACCAGGTAGGAAGAAAGATATGTGCAAGGAATGGTAACATGTTACAAATGTTTGCTCAACCAGACATACATCTGGCCAAGATACTGCCAAATTGAGCAGGTTTTTGATGTCACCTGTAAGTAGGTAGCTAGTCGGAACATACTTGAAAACATCTCAGGCTATCTCAGGCCATGAAAACATCTCAGAATCCCAGTTTCAAACAAGCCATAGAAACATACCAACTTCTAGTATGTCACATTCTGCTTTTCTGGGACAAAAATTACATTTCTTGGATTTTACATGCTCCTGTTTAAATCACATGCACTGGAGTCAAGTGTTGACTGCACAGTCAGTATTTAACTTCAAATGAAGTAGAAAATGTTGCATAGTTAGATACAGACTAGTGAAATGGAGGTAGTGTGTAGGCAATAATCAGTTTTAAAAGCAGAAGAAAACTTGTACAATAGATGTTGCTTACTTGGTTGATGTTGCTTACTTGTACCTCTAAACTGATACAAAGTAAAATATCAGTCATCCAGTAGTGTCTGGGAAGGGGGAATCAAGTGAGTAATGATCAAACTCTATCGAGCTAGCTTAAGAGACAGCCTTTGAATTTTTGGCAGCAGAGGTGTGTAGCCCTAGATTGGAACCAAACTTTTTCTGCCAACATTAGTGAATAGTGCTAAAAGTTCATGCAAAGTAGGGCAAGTTAGACTTTTGACATTTTTCTCACAACTGTTGCTTTCCAAATCACTGCCTTTGCATGCAAATATTTGTTGGATGCATCCCTTATGCATGTCTTAGAAATTTGATAGCAGTCTCATATGTTCCTTCTAAGAGGCTAAGCCAGCTGCAATACCCAATTGTAAAGATGTGGTTAGTGGCTTGCAGTGCTGTTAGGTATATTTGATAGTCTTCTGACTTGAATGGGATGGGAATTTAAAAGTGCTAGTTCTCTCTGATTTTAGTGAACATTAAATGTCACAAATGTCAAAAAGCACACAGTTATTCATAAAAAATGGTTCAAAGGGTTGTTAGCAGGTCCTTGGTAAAGATTTCATTTTTCCAGTGGTAACAAATGTGTTATAGAAGACATTGCATAGAAGTAACAGTATATCTTGGTGCCTGCCTTTTTGAGAAGTATTTTAGGAATGTGACTTACTGCAGCTAACCTGTCCATGTGTCTACCAGATTGTGCTCTGCCAGGAGGTGTTCTGTGGGCTTTTTTCTGGTATTTCTAGAAGAAGGGTCAGCAATATCTATGGCTTTGTTTTTAATCACATTTGATGACTGGTACTTTACTATGACATTTTCACCTACTACTGTATTAATTAGTGGTTCATTAAGAACTCACGTGAAGGTGCTGTCACCAACAGTCTGTCTTCCAGCATCTGGATTACCTAGTTATCCCATCTAATATCGTATGAATAAGACAGTTCAAAGTCGGATGACACCTGATATGTGTATGATCAAGCTAACATGCTGTGTTAAATATTGTCATTAGTATTATTGCTATCTAGCTCTGTGTTACTTCACTGACATGCTAGACAAACCTTTGTAGAGGTATGCTTTCTTGTGGTACAGATGCTACTGATGAATTTTTGTTATTAATTTCTGTTCACATAAAAAGTGTTCAAATAGAGTCAAATTAAAATATGGAGGCCTTGCCCTGATTTATAATGCCTTCTATTATGACAGATTTAATTGGAAATCTAACAGGAAATTAGACTGGAAAACTGCCAACCGCATGGCTGGCATGTGACGAAAGATCAAGTGTCTGTGTCTTTCATACTGCACACCAAAGCAGCTTTGTCAGTTATGTGGGATTTCTTAGGAATTTTAGGATATCAGATATTACATCAACAGCTTCAGCAGTAAAAATATTTGGAAGTAGATAGGGTAGAAAAGCTATGTAAGTTTTCATAGGGAGTTTGAAAATTGAGGATTAAGAGTCATATATTGTTATCTTAAAGTGAAAAAGAAAAGACTACAGAAGCTAAGCCACCCCTAAACGCGGCCCTATTGACTTCATTTCCTAAGGATCTTCCCAAAGAAGCATTTAGAAGGACCGCCTTTTCAGTTCTAGCCTCTGAAGTATTTCATCATGGCAGCCACACATTCCACAGGAGTAAAAAATAATGAGAACATATCTCTTACAAAAGTCCTTTTGGATTTTGCCAGCTTATCTTACCTGGTACACAGGATGTCTTCGGGGAAGATTACTCAGAAGTTACCTACTTGGCTATCATTTGTTGATTCCAAAGAGATCAGTAAAAGTGGAGAAGGAGATAAAGAGGAGTGCTAAAGTCTCTCTGTCTGTCCTACTTAGGTGGAAAACTTTAGATACCCTGGGGCAAGAGTCATATGGAGCTGGTTTTACTGGCATGAGGTCTGTGCTAGGCAAAGATTTCCCTCTTTGCAGAGGGATCATAGTGCCATGCCTTTTGACAAAAAGTTATTTCTTAAATCCATGTTTATCCCATGACCTTGTCAGAGATGCATTACCATCCTCCACAGACTCTGGTATTCTCTAGTTCTACAAACCAGGAAGGAAGCACTTCTGCTTGTGAAACTGCTGGAAATAATTAGCTGTTTACATGTGATGAGAAGCTTTTGAACTAGTCTGCCTGATATTGGTTAGCTGCTTTTCTTTAAACTTAAGCTGCCAGAAGAAAATATTTCATTCTTGACAGAAGAAAAAAGAGGGGAGGAGCCATGATCAAGGAATTTTTTATTTGGCATAATTTAAGGCTATTTGTCTATTACTAATAACAGCAATTGGGAGATTTGGCATCTTTTTAGCAAGCTTAAATTAGAAGATTGTAGCTCTGTATACACCTTGATACTGCTTACTTCACCAGTGCAAGTATTATCAGAAAAGACAGCTATACTTGACTATTCATTTCAGAGGCCACAGTCTTTCACAAATCGTTTGAATATGGTTTTGTGCATACACTAGTGCTTGTGGCATCAGCAGATTTAATGTAATTTGAACTGATAGCAATACAATAGATGGAATTATCTATATCCCAGGAAAAGTTACACATAGCAGCTGCAGGTATTCCGTATCTAACATATGGTGTTTTCAGGAAGGAACAAGCTGGAGCAAGACAGATGAAAACATTTGGAGCCTCAGGCATTCAGGTTAGAGCACACTAAAAGAGATTTGGACGATATCAAAGGTGAAGAAGTTGGTATTTTCTACAGCTTTTTGCTATGTTGACAGTGCAGCTTTAGTTCAAAAATTAAGCAAGTCTTATAGAGAGAGTGGAAAAGAACAGTAGGAAGCTGCTCATTTCTACTTCAGCGATGCAGGTTTTTTTTCAAGGCAACAGAAGTTGCTTGTTTGTATGATCTTTGGAAGGGAAAATAAAGTCAAGTAACTGCAACAAAAAGCTTATGCTTACATTTCAAATGGAAGGACTTCACCACAATTACCTGATGATACTCTAGCTGATTTGATCATTCAGATAAACTGGAATTGGAACTGTATGAGAGAGGTTTGCCTGGTGGCTTGGCAAGATGTTCCTGATTGGCCTCATTGCTGCTGCCCTGTCAGTACACATCAGCTGTAACCCACAGGAACTAAATGCTTTTAAAATAAATCATATTTCATCCTTCATGCTTTTTGAATCTAACATTGTTTTAACAGGTTGCTGGGTGTACCAGATTATTGATGCTGTCACACTGCAGATAAAATTTATCATTCTGTCATTTTTATTCAAATCTTTAGAAGCACTTTGTTTCAAGCTGGAATTGAAGGAATATTACGCATCTTTTTTGCAGCTCACTTTAGTTATAAAAATAATCCAATTCTCAGTGATTAATTGGTAGACATTTCCTAAACACAAACCTAGAAAAAGTCAGTACATTCGTTTTACCTGAATATGTCTTGAAACATATGTGCTGTAGTTCTTTTTAAATTTCCTACAAGGGGATAGAAATGAATATGGTATCAAATACAAATATACAAATTAGTAGATACGCAAATATGTGTATGTCAGCTACACGAAAGGAGATCAGTTATGTTTAATCACATGCATATTTGGCCTCATTTTCATGCCTTGGGCTTTTGGGTTTTCTATTCTGCATCGGTATGTGGTTTTGTTCAGGGTGCTGAGATCCTTTCACAGGGTGAGGAAGACACAACAATCCTACTCTGATTGGAACTCAAGGACACCTTTTCCAAACTTCAGGCTTGAAGTGAAACAACGTGGAAGGAAGAGGGTGGGCAAATGATGCAAATGGACCCAAACATATAAAAAGAGTGTGGTCTTGGGACTGGCCCCCCACCTCCCTTCGGCCTCCATCTTTGGAGCCATCCAGACAAAGCCTGATTTGTAGCACTGGTGCTGTCTGGGGGTGACCCCTCAATAAGTATCCTTTATTCCCCAACTCCATCTGGCCTCTGTTTCAGCTCTTCCAGAGATCAATTTCATAATGAAAGTCATAGACTATTACATGGGATGTTGTGAAAAGCTTGTTACATGGGAAAAGCTTTTTAGCTCCTCAACTTTGAGTGTATATCAGAGCTTTTGCCTGTAAAGATGACCTGCAAGGACTGTGCTATGTTGAAATAATAGCTGAAATCTCAGAGCAGTATTTCAGTGGTTTTGTATTATCCATAACTACTAATAGATCATAAAATTACTCTAAAAAGGAAAGAGACTGACTTCTTTTATGGCAGAAGTTCCATTATATACTTCAGAAATAGATACTTACCTTATCTTCAAGTCTACTTGACTTGAATTTAGTCTATATTAAATTATTTTGCCGGTGTCACAAGTCACAAGTTACTGCTGCTGAATCCAGGGAAATAAAGTCCAGCCTGGGGTGAAAATAATGACAGCTAAACTTGCTCATTCCTTCAGAAACCAGATGCAGGAAATTGTGTTTGGTACCCTTCTACACATGCTACATCATTTGATCTTTCTGTGTTTCAACAGGCCTTGAACAGGGGCATCGCTGCTGTCAAGGAAGATGCTGTGGAAATGTTGGCCAGCTATGGGCTGGCATACTCCCTCATGAAGTTCTTCACAGGTCCAATGAGTGACTTCAAAAATGTAGGTCTGGTGTTTGTGAACAGCAAGAGAGACAGGACCAAAGCAGTTTTGTGCATGGTTGTGGCTGGCGCAGTAGCTGCTGTATTTCATACCTTAATAGGTAAGGTCACTTCAAATCAAATTAATATGACTTCTAATTTGCTTCCCTCACCCATTCTTCAAACTATTTAAGCTGTATACTTAATATTTCATTTGTAAGTACAGCAGGAGATGTAGAGGAGATGAGCTCTCTTGGGCTGGAATCATGCCCATCCACACAATTTTACTGCTTTTTAAACAGGTTATTAAGGAGCAGATTCCATACGCAGGGCTCTCCTGCCTGGAAACAAAACATGCTACTGATCTCTTTCTGTCAGGTGTGTGAGCAAAACTTTGATGAGGTTGACAGGTTGCCTGAAGCTAGCAGTATCTGCGGGGTTGGTTTGGCAGGACTTCAAGGTTTGCTTGATAGGGCTGTTTGTCAGTTCTTGGTGACAGTGTTGGTGTACTCCCTCTGTACCTATTCCTTTGCTATTTATCTCGCAGTACAAAACTCAGCAGGCAGGTAGTACTATCAGAAATATCAGGTAGTACTCTCTACTGCTGCTAGGCATCATCCATTGTGTTGAATAATTAGTCTGTGAGGAAGAGGTTACTAAGAGCAATTTATACCAAACTGACTTCAACTCCGAGTGTATTCTGAAACAAAAAATACACAAACAGACACAAACGGAACATTAAAAAAAAGGCAGCCACAGGATTTGCCAGTTTTTGAGAGCCTAGAAAAATGGGATATCAACTCAAGCATCAGCCACAGCAATAAAAATCATTAAACTTGGAAGACTTTTAACTTCATCCTGTCCAAGAGCTCCACAAGATTCTCTGCACCTTCTGGCTCATTCTACAGAGCTGAAACCTCTGGACCGTAGCAATGAGGAACAGGATATTATGGAGGGAGAAGCAGAGAGTGCATTGCATTGAGCAGGTAAAATCCTAAAAAGCTTAGAGTTGTAAAGGGTGGGAGGGGTAATATGACAGCCTATGGAGGCATGTTGATGGGCAGTAGCATTGTATTGGATCACCACCAGTAGGGTATCATTCCATCAGAGAAAAATAGGAAATGTATATGTAATTACAATGTCCTGAATTGCTGTGAAATCTCTGAGTGGCCTCAGAGGGAGGCAGCATTCATTATCAGGCTGTTAGTATCTCAAGTGCAACATGTGCTGCAGTTCATTAGAATAGAATAGAATAGAACTATTTTGGTTCCTGCCTGAGTAGGTACAAGATCCATCTGGTAAATACAAATGCCCCCAGCTCTTACCCTCTAACAGGCTGCCAGCTATATTCACCACCTCTATGTGCCTCCCAAGCACTACAGTTTGTTTTGACCATTGTATCTCTTATTCCACTACTATTCCACTACTATTATTACGCTATTTATTCCACTAATAGTACACAAGCCGTATGCTATTTAGCTTTGCTCTGTGTTACAGTCATAAAAAATGCTTACAGTAATGGCTCACTAGCCAGGGCAACTGTGTGCCAGGGATAAGATTTTGCTAATTTTACAAGCTGAATCCATGTATTCAAGTTAATTTAATTCACTGATTTTGATTGGTCACTTCCTAAACATGTTTACATTTGATGGTGTTTTATTGAGTCAAAGTTATAAATTTTGGCCCATTTGTACATTTGGCTCTCATATTTCTTTGCTTGGAATGTTTCTTCATCCCCTAGAGCTGATCTTCTTGTTGCTCACTTGCTTTTCTGCCAGTGCTGGTCAAAGTTTCTGCCTTTGCCAACTGGATAAAAAGTTATTTTCTAGTTATACAGCATTTTATTTCAAGCTAGCATAGATTTAAAGAAAGTTTTCAGTATAAGTATCAGATTTCCAGGTGAAAAACATAACTGGATTTTCCATATGGGACTTCTTATTGAAAGGAGGTGTTTGGAACAATGGTTGGAAAACCTATCAGCTAAGTTTTGTGCCTTTGCCTGGAAGCAGAGCCCTGCTGAGTCCAGAACTTCTGAAATGCACTCTGCAGATACTGGGGAAAAAAAGGAGGCTGTGCTTGTTATGCTTTAAAGTCCTGAATGAAAGGGCTGCACATAATCTTTCAGCTTTTTATGGTGACAGACTGCAAAATATTTTTTGGTATTTTAACTTGTCTATGCCTGAAAATATGCAAAGGCCACAGCAGAGACTGGCAGAGTGCCTGAGGGAATGGAGTTAGTCAGATTCTAGCACCAATTGCCTGGATGATATTGCCAAATTTTATGTTCCGAATATCTTTTGAATCTGTTTCAAGTCCTGATTATTTTGCTCTGACCCACAGATACACAGGCTACCTAGCAGGAAGAAGAGAAGGAGCACAGTGACCTGCAAGTACTCCTCAGCAGCTGCAAACCTATCACAGGCTATCTACAAAAGGCACAAATACTCTGATGCTTGGTGAATGAAAAAGAGAAACAAATAACATTTAGGGGACTGAATTTTTTCCACATGCTATAAATATAGAGCTAAGGAAGATGACATGTCTATCTACCATGGACTGTCAAAGCCCAGGAAGAAACAGAAAAAAAAAAGCCCAATGAAATAAGGAGTACCAAAAGTCAAAAGGAAGAAAACAAATGGTGGTAGAAACATAGTGGCCATAATGAATCACCACATTTCCAGCTGTGATAGAGACTATTTGCAGTCTACACACAGAGCTCCTCACAAGCAGCAGCCTCTACTCATTGAAAATATCAAACCAGACTGTTTCACCCACCTGACCCATGCTTCATTGCTTCAGCACCAGCTCCCCACTGCTGCTTCCCCACTGGGGCTCACACAATCCTCAGTGCCAGCGACTGGCTGAGCTAAACCACTTGAACTCACAGCTACAAGCTCTGGGTCCCTCAGTCATCACCCAACCACATCCTTATGAAGGTCTGCAAAGTCCTCACCAGCAGGTCCTGTCACTGAGAACTGAGAACTGAGAACCAAGTTGGCCAAAGGGATTCAAAACCGAATTCACATCCCACTTCCAGCACTGCTGTAAACCTTGTCAGTACAGTATTCTTGGACTGGCTGTTTCAGGTGTGATCTCGAAATAGAATATAGTATTCTGCCTTGTTTCCTTTGGGCTACTTTGAGAGCAGCTGCTGCCACCAATTAGTTTCCTGGTGGGAAGTTCACTATGGAGCCAGGGTCTAAAGTGTCTTGTTATTTCAGAAACTGGCTTTTTGGCAGCTGTGAGAGAAGGGAACCAAGATGCTACGCTTGTCTCTGCATATTTTTGACATCTAAATTACCAGTTTGACAGAGGAGAAAAGTAATTTATATAACATTTTGTAACATTATGATAATACAATGCATTTTTTAGTGTTGCTGGTAAGCCCTCCATACTAAGGGAGTCTTAACATCAGGTTCATGAAGAGTATGCACATTTTCTTTGGCAATAAAACAGCATTGTTCAACTTTTCACTAGTTTACTGAGAAATAGTATACTAAGTAAGTTTATTTCCTTTTGAATAATTCTCAGTAGTTCTAGAAATGACCCAGCAGCAGTTACTTTGATGAATCATCCTCTTTACTTTTTGCTATACCTGATTAGAACTATGTGATGTATCATTCTCATTACTAGGAGAAAAAGAATAGAACTTTAGTAATCAGTAAACTTAAGTGTAGGTTACCTTTGGCAGTAATCTATAGCAGATTGTATGGCCAAGACACACAAGTGATTTTATTTTGTCACTAAAGTGAGGTATATTATTGTCAATAAAGTGAGTTTATTACTGTCAGGTTGCTGAGCGTGGGCCACAGATTTCACAGGGGAAATCTTCAGCAGTTCCTAGCAATTCCACTGATACTTTTGAACTTCCCAAATACATGATCACTGCATGTACATTAGAAATCTCTGTAAAAAGTGAGACATAGGTGTAAATCTCACCAATTCCAGTGTAACACTACTGGAAATTTCCAGAGACAAGGAGTTACAAGCTGAAGTATTTTTTTTTTAGTCAGTCTTGTTCCAACAAGACCACTGTACTGGGGTATACTAAACATTTTGCCCTGGAAAAAAGGGACAGCACAGGAGCATGAAATCAGAATATAATCTGAGCTTGCTGCTTTCTCCCTCCACACTCCTAAATAAAAATAAAATGCTATTCATTAAAAATTTGTCCTACTTCAGCATGGTCATTGCTCAAGCAGTAACATACTTCCCTGGCTGCCCCAACCCTTTTCCCACAACAAGGGCAGTTTCTTTTCAATAAGGTACTCAGGACAAAGGAAAAAAGCTTATGACCAAAGCACTTTTGGATAGCAGTTATTGTCTTTCAAACAGGATAATTTTGAGACTTATGAAATGTTGGCTTATATGAAGATACTTCAGATACTAAAAGTCATTCATAGATTTGGGAAAATCAACTAATGCAATTTTTTATCTAGACCTGAGCACAGAAAAATATGATTGCAGTAATCAGTTTTCACTGAGATGTTCCTAAGCTGTTTTGGTTTTCTTTAATTCATGTATTGCTATGAACAAAGAAAAAAAATTACAACACCTTAAATAATCTGGTCATCTGAGCTTTCACATGGGGAGAACAGGGGCTTTCTCTTCTGTTTTAAATTCAAGCTAACCAAAGACATAAAGAAATCTATATACCCTGTGGCACCTCCAAATGAAGATTTGCTTTTGTTTTTTCACATTGGTATTTTCCTATCTGCCCAAATCACTTAGCTGAACAAATTAGCACAGTGCATTAAGGATGGTGCTAATAACACCAAGGTTGTGTGTTTGGTCCCTGTACAGGCCATTCACTAAAGAGTAGGACTTCTTGGTTCCTTGTGTTTCTTTTCAACTCAGAACATTCTGTGATTGAGAAACTAATGAGCATCAGTTTTGGCCATGTGAACCATCTTTCTGAGAAGCAGCAGAATAGATTTGTTACTTCTCAAGTCTCCAAGTTCATTTTTACAACTATCAGCAAAGCATGTAAATGGAATGTGTCTAGAAAGAACACACTTTAACCCAAAATCATGTTTTGGATTTTTTTTTCTTCCAGTAAAGCTATTTTTGACATATGTAGATTCATGTCTGGAAGTAAATGGTGTCATTTCCTCTGAGAGTTTTTTCTTTGTGACTTAAGTATGACATGCTCAGTAGTAGTCAGCTCCAAAATAACTACAGTACACCCATTTGTCTGATACTGCTGGCATCATTAAGAGCAGGCTGTTTTCAAGGGTGTCTGACGTTTGTGTGGTAGTAATTAGCTTGCTGGAGAAATCAGTGTAGGGACCAGGAGATCCAACTAGGTGTACAGTTTTCAGTTCATTTCTTTACCTTCTGGGTCTTAAAACTCAACTGAAAAAGCCAAAACCAAGAATTCCTGCTTATCTTCTGTAGCAAATCTGATCCTTAGACATAGCAAAACAAATCAGCTATTAAAGAACAGCAAGCAGGTAGCTCGTCTTAGACTTGGACTTCTCTGTTTCAGTAAAATTATGCAAGTGGGAAGTGCCATCTGCTTTAGATTCATATAATACTCTCTGGCTCTGTTGTCTGTATTACTAATTTTGTACCATTCTTCATGATAAGTTTGTAAGGTTGGCCAAGGTTAAGTTCTAATTGCATCAGCAATTGCTTGATTCACAGTTTAGTGACACATGCCTGTGTGTTTGTCAGTGAATCTCAGCTTGCTGAGTCCTTCTTTGTGAGAATGGAAACATTCATGGACATCAGCAAAAGTGATTGTGTAGTTTCACTGGCATATGAAATAGCTGACTATTTTGAGAATAATGTTTTAAGTTTAACCATTATGAACTTAAAACCAAAATCACATTAAAAAGGTGCAGTTTATTTATACTTTTTTTATGAGGGAGAGAAAAAATCTTTAACATTTACAGAGCCCAGTGCTGATATCCCTAGACATCTTTAAAATATGGTGCTATGAGCTGTAATGGTATAAGTGTCTTGAGAGTGCCCTGCCAATAAACTGCAGCCCTTTTCTTAGAAGTGAGAGTACTTCAGCCTCTGACCCTCTCATTCTGTGAATTTTTCTGTGATAGTAAACTTCAGGTAGAAAATAAAACCGATACGCAATGGCCTTTGGAGGCAAAACAAATTTACTTATTACTCAAATTCTAAACACTTCAAAAGTCTATTTTAAAACAGATGAAGGGTAGAGGGAGCAGGGAGGGGTGACTTCTGCAGCATGCTGTGCTTCTAGCACTGTACTGCTGGCAACGGCCTCTCCACAGAAGCAGGTTCCTCAGCACATGGACTACGATTCTCAGTCCCTATGTGGAGGGTAAGGTGGTGAGTTTCCTGCATTGTTTTTTAAGTTTTTGTGCAGAAGTGTAAAGCATACTCAATGGAACCTAGGAGAAAGTTCAATGAATGATTCTGACCTTCACACATGGCTTGCCTCACAGACCTTCCGGATTTCTTTCCTTCATTGAAATAAGTAGATTCAGGAACATCCACGTGCTGCCCTACCATAAAAGCAACTTTCCACAAGGATTACAACACAAAAAACGCTTTGAGGCAGAGAGTTTTCAAAACGCTGAGTGAAGATTGGTGCATAGCTATTCATGCAAAAATATAAAGAGGTTGTGCTTGATGCTTCATTGAACTGCAACAAGCACCTGGACACCTAAATTGCCTTCTCTAACTGAAGAAAAGTTGGAGTCCTGGTTTAAAATTCTTCCTCGATCACCTTCAAAAGGAAACAAGGCTGCGAGTGCCTCAGGAAGATGGCTAAGCAACTTGGGATTTACTGAATGAATTTGGAGACCATGAGTCT
>VWYI01049305.1:35000-41620 GCA_013399455.1 Anthoscopus minutus | reverse complement strand
GGTACGGTATGGTACGGTACGGTACGGTATGGTATACCAGCTCTATGTCATGGCTTTTCCATCTCTTTAATCAAATAAAGCCATTCACACTCAGGTACTTATTTTTTAATCCTGTAACACCAGAAATACAGAGACTGTATTTATATGATTTTTACCTTCTTCAGACCTGTCCTTCTTCGCACATGAGACAACATATTGGTTTGGCAGTGCATATAAAAAATTATCTATCCTATGATAATCTATTCTCCTTTTTGAACAAACTGTTTGGACAGACATCTCCTCATGCGCTCAAAGCTGGAATGCTGGTGATTTTCAACGTATGGATGTGTTGTGCTGGGAAAAAAAAATCATCTACCAGCTGGCAATACTGCAGGGTTAAGCATGGGATTGATATTTCCTACACAGATTCCATTTTGCTGTTTATTTTTCCTCTGCTCTTAAATAAGTACCTCTAATATAAAAAAAAATGGAGTAATGTCCTCAAAACAATAGTTTAGGCTAGTCTGTCTGTTTCTTAATTAACTTGGAGCAAGTATTTGGAAGAAACAGATAACATAGACTGTAAATTACTGTAAATTAGTAAGGAGAAAGAATTAAAGGATCTGAAGAGAAGAAGGCAGAGTCAATTTATACTTTTTTATATTATTTATATTATTTTATAATTAAACATTATGGAAAACTATGGGTACTACTAATTCCTTTCTGTAATATGAATACCTTGTTTTAAAAAAAGGAGGATGAAAAACTGTTATAAACTCTTGTAAGTGACACAAATCTGAAAAGTCCTGTAAAGAACTTACTGAGAGAATGGTTTTATACTGGAAGTAGGTATCCAAGTACTTGTGTGATGCAAATAAAACCACTGGGACAGCCTTCATGTGAGGTCAGTTGCAGAGCAGAGCTTGCAAAACATTTTGAAAATTCCACATCTTGTGTTTATAACTTATGCAAAAATTAATGCTAAAATCAGATATATACTTGATTATACTGAGACAACTGTAAATATCACTTCCCACCAGAAACTCTTCCTCCTTTCTCTCTGTTCAGAAAAATAGAAATTTTACACTTGAGAACTACAGAACAAGTTACTTGGTATGGTAAAATTATACATTTATTGTGTTTCTCTAAGTAGGAAGAAGCTGAACACATAACAATGCAGAAAATATCCCCAAGAGAAATCTAAACATCACTTTTTGCTTGAAATGAAGGATTTTAACCATTTCATTTTCTTTAAATCCGTGCCCTTGCATTCTGCCCTACTTCTTGCCCTTGCATTCTGAACTACCCAGAAAGAAATTTTTGTCTATAATACCACACCACTTAGCAGCACTTTTACCTTTATTTGAATTATGTAAGCAATCAGCTTCTTAGAGTGCTTTCCTCCTCTTAATTCAAGACAACAGGTATTGAAATCAAGAAAAATAACAGTACCTGACACATTCAATTTAGCAAACAAGTAATTTTTAAAATGAAAAATTAGCTTTTGATGCTTGAGCACTATCACTGCTTCAGTCATAGTCCACTTGAGTGTATATAGCTGCAGTAATCAGAGTGATTTCATACTCATGTGAATGGACTTATGCATGTACTTATGCAGGGTTGAAACATCCTTAAAATGTGTTTTTCCAGAGCTACATATAAGTATTATAAACTCCTCTTTCTCATTGATATTTCTATTTTTCTTTCTTTGTAAAATGGTCAGAAATTCTTTACTATCTGGGTAGTTAAACTAAACAAAACTGCAGGTTTTGTTAAAGCAAAGGCAGGCTTAGAAACTCTTTAATTTATTCCTTCCCCACCTCCATTGCAACAGACTGGCAATACAGCAGATCTCCTATTCCCATAGTGCTACCTTTGTGATGGAAAGCCATCAGAAAGCTACCTTTGTGATTTTTACATGGAAAGCCATCAGAAAACACTGACTAATTACACCAAGTGCTGTCTTTGATGCACTTTTACCTGGCGTTGGACAACGAATTCCTGCTTTATGGTGCATCTCTGCAGCCAGTTTGGTTTAGCTGTATTGAACACTGTAGAAATTAAACATTTGTAGAAACAGGATAACAACATTTCTTTATAACATGTGTTCACTCTAACATCCTTCCCTGCAGCTTTAATTACACTTAGAGGAGTGAACCAGGAGACAGCTGCTTCTGTTTCCAGGAAACTGGGATGATGATGTCATGATAATATCAGGTTTGAATGTGTAGAAGAAGCAGTGTCAAAGATCATTGACAAACAGTATCTATAAAGTTCCTTAGAGATTGTTTGGAGGTATTTTTGTCCCATGGAGATCTCTAGAGATGTTACTATGTAACAGTACTTGGCAGTATTTTTTGGACATATCACTTGAAACTTTGAAAAATGGCCATGGGATTGATAGTATATGTGGTTTGGATCCCAAAGTCTTGCTCAGGACAGTTTACTTATGCACTCCTTGTACAAGGAGAGCTTGGAGACGTAGGAATGACATGAGAGAAAGGGTGCATGCAGACAGACAGACTTCTCCCAGAAAATGTGACATCTGCACATGCACAAAGGGAGGCTTTGGGCTTTTGCTAGTTAGTCACACCATGGTTTTTATCATGATGATTTTAGTAGACTTACACCATAGCAAGGAAAAATCAGAATTTGGGTGTTCATATCTGAAGTTATACCTGATGTGTAACTTGACACTTCAGATGTCAAAAGTCTTCATGAAAGTGGAAAAATACTTTCAGCCATCTTATATGCAGGCAAAAGAGAATTTGTGATATGCCACCTTAACTGATGTACAATGCTATTCTCCAGTTTCAGAAATCAGGGATGCTTCATATTTTATATACAAATAATGTGGTGTGAGTGCACATTTCTGTTTCTGAAGGATATCTTTTCTGTTCAACGTCTGTCCCATTTTATGCAGTGTTACATCTGTAAACATTTGATGCTCTCTATTGTTCACTGTTTCTCTTCACGTTGGTATACTACACATCCTGGATATGAAAGACTTTCATCAGGAATTATGTATAGATTCCAGCATTAATTAAACCAGCTATATCATTAAGACCCTTTATTTTGTAACTTTGTTCATAGGCAGTAAGTTTTATTCCATCTACTTATATTTTTATTTATCTTTTAAATAAAATTGCAGTTACTTTATGGTAAAATGTGGAACAGGTAAATATTAGTTTAATTAAAAACTCCACCCTCCCACCTTATCACAGAAATTCACCAATCCCCAAATTACAGTTACAGGTACTATTGCTGTTTTCTACACCTGCAAAGACCTAATCAAATAATCTGGGCAAAGCACAAGATTATGTATTAGAAGGAATCTTAAGCAAATAAAAAATCCAAGGACAAAAATAATCCTAATAAATGTGTGTGAGCTTTTGTTAGACTGTCAGATTCTGGTAAAGTACGCAGTGAAATTTTACTGGAAAATGTCAAGAAAAAAGTATGCTTCCCTCTCATAGTATAATACAAAGTGTTAAGGAAAAATATACTTGTTGAAGTCTTATAAAGACATGTATATTTATGTTACAGAAGAATTAGTTCTTATTAGTGACCAGTGGAATTGTATTCAGTTAACTGGTTTGTTGTTCTTACCTGGTGGAGATATTTTTTTCTCTTTGTTGGTAGGGTTTTTAGTTTTCACTGGTCCCAAAAACTCCATTATATTTGTATAGTGGTGGTTGAGGTTATTGTAACAGGTTTCTACTCATTGTAAGTAGGAGCTGATCTGGAACTGAAAGCATGCTCACTGATTGATTGCCTGTCTGCAGGCAGTGGACAGAATCTGTGTTTCTTTTCATATTCAGAAAGATTCAAAAAACAAATCTAGAAGGTTTAATTTTTCCAATTAGCACTGTAAAAATCCACTTCTACTGAATTAATTAAAATACTCTAATGATACAGTTTTAAATTAGGCAACTAGAGGTTTATGTCAGATTATGATCTTAGTTTTATTTGTGCAAATCTAAAAGTGTTTCATTTGTGTCCAGAGAGTTGCTTCATTCAGGGGTGACCTCATTAGCAGAACCAAAGGAACTAAAGACAAAATAAAGATATCATTGTAAGATAGAATTTAAAGTCTACCATTTATTCTAAATATTATATTCTGCATCAGAATAACTGAAAAGTATATTTGCTTCTTGTTTCCTCTTATTACTTTAGTTGTGTCATGTATTGCACTAACTAGCAATTTTGTATGTGCTGTGTACCTAATTCTAATCTCACAGATACCTAAAATGGAAGTGCAAAGTCAGGCCCTGGATATGTGGAGTCTGGCATATCCAAACAAATACTACCAAAAAAACCCAAACCTATAAATTAACTGCTCTTTGTTTTTGTTTCGTACATTGGGTTTAATTCAGCTGGATGAAGAGATGCAGTATCTCCTCAGTAGCAAATTAACTCAGTGCATGAGAGCAATTAATAGAAAATGATGAAATAGATGTAGGATAAAACGGGTATAGGAAAAGGCTACAGCATGAAAAAATCTGTATTCAAAGGTCTGCATAATGACTGATTGTGCTTGAGAACAAAATATTTACTCAGATTCAGATCTGACTTAGTTTTTAAATTGGAATCAACTTCTCAAAATAATTTCCCTTTCACAAATTTTACTTAGGAAAAGTTTTAAATTTAAAATAAAGTATCCCCCCCATAATAATACAGCTTAACCTAAGAATATATTGTATTCAATAATACAGTCTAACAGCTAAGTTTAGTAAAATTCTCAGCCTTGATAGAACCATTGATAGACCAGGTATCATACCAGAGCAGTGATATCTGTATTTGAGCCAACATTCTCTGAAGTGTTTTGAAGCCTTTAACTTAACACTACCGAGAAGGGCTAGTCAGATTTCTGACTTTTCTACTAAAAAGAAAATTGTAAAAGAATACATTAAAACAATGAAAACATTAAAATAATGGCTTGATCCTTCTCTGTATGAGGCCAGTCTTGAAGGTACAGAATTTATTCTGATATTGAATGGAACCAGTTCTGAACAACTAAAGAAAGTTGTAATTTATGTTGACCTGTAAAATAAAAAACCCTTTTTTGTTACATGATCCTCTTAAGTAGCTTTTCTGTTTGCTATTGTATTGGGATAGTAAGCCTCTAAAAGAGGCGCAGACTGCTTTTACATGCAAGTGCCTAGCTCCTATTGAAGCCCAGTCAGCTGCAGAGATCAACGTAGGTGTAAAACTGCGGGTTCTTAACAACGGAATGGATTAGTGGCAAGGTAATCCAAGGATTACACAGACCTAGCAACTGAAAGTAATCCTCAAGTAAGAATATGGTTAGAAGTGGGTCATCTTCAAGAGTATGATTTTTACCTCTTGGCAAAAAGGTGAGGGAAAGAAACATTCCCCGTGCAACATTATATAACAAGGGGAATTTTATGTTTTAAAATTAATTTTAAAATAGTATGAAATCTGTTCTTCCATCAAATACCGACGTAGGACAGTGCCTAAATCCCCCTGGCATAAGGCACGGTGCTATGCTCAGCAATGGAACAAGCAAAGTGTCAAGGAAGAGGCTTCTCTCTCAAAGCGCAGACTTCAGGAGTATGACACAGGACAGCAACTCTATGCAAAGAAATAGAGAGAATCAAGAAGACCTACTGGCATCTTTCTGGACTGGCATGTAGAACTCCTAAACAGTGTTTTCCTGATGGTAGGAGAGATTGAGGGGATTGAGGAGAGTTGGAGAATGTTTTTCAGATGACTGGGGCACACTGGGAAGCCCAAGAGAGCACTGAGATGCTTCCTTTAAAAACTAAGAAGTGACTAATGAAAGCTGGCACCAGCTGCTATTCAGGGAAATATCCATGTCTCAATGCAAAGATGAGAGCTAAGATAACAATAGGGCTTTAAAGGACCTTGAGGATGAAGGAATAGCTCAGGTTCATTATAAGAAGGAAGAGGCAATCAGGGCATAGCTGAAAGAGCAGAAGTGAGGGGAAAGTTACAGCAACCTTCTGAGTGACCTAAGGAATAAAAAGCATCCAAGCAGCTTGAGAAGATTAAGTCACATTTTAAAAGTCTTTCCCTCCCACCCTCATCCCCTTTTGGTCAGTTTTACTCCTGACCAATCAATAATGTTGAAGGAGGTGACACAGAAATGAATTAAGCCAGAAGATTTATTCATCTCCTCCCTTGCAAGGTGCTAAGGACTTGGCATAACATCCCCTTTTCAGCTTCTCAAAGAAAGGAAATCATACCAAGATCCATCAACATTTTTCTCTGGAAACCTTGCAAAGCATGCCTTTTTTCTAGCTGCTTGTACACTTATAAGACAAGAAGAGATCTTCTGGATGGCGTCAGCCCAAAACAAATATGCAATGGTATTTCAGGAAAGAACAAGGAAGGCTAGTGTGCATATATGTACAAATGGTGAGTGTAAGCATCTGGGTGCAGACAAATGACAGGCAGGAGTGGCTGGACCCTGGTGACTACCAATTTATTCTCACAATACTAGCTGTACCATTATATGGACAGTTCAAATGTGCAATAACAGGGAGGGAAAATGGACTATCCTCTTAATCAACATTTCTACTGTTGAAATTAATCAGAGGACCTCTTTCATCTGGTTTCTGTTTCTGGAATTGTTTTAGAGGAGGAAGAGACACATA
>VWYI01049305.1:17500-30000 GCA_013399455.1 Anthoscopus minutus | reverse complement strand
CGAAAGAGTTACAAGGTATCACTGTTTAAGTGCCTCATCTGCAAATTAGATTGCTACACAATTAATCAGAAAGTTAATTAATGAGCAAGTAACTAATTAGAACATTTAAAACCAGTGTTTATAGCGTCTTAGTTAAAAAAACCCTATGTAGCTAATTGGCCTATACACTGATTTCATAACTCATAGCCAAGGTTATAATACTACAGATGTATTATTATGTACAAACTGTAATTATGTCACTGTTTTATTAAGCGCATCTTACCTGAATCAATTTTATTAGCACTTTTAACATTGAAAATTCCTTATTGCAAACAGATTAGAGGCCAGACACTACACATATAGCCGCGGCTTGCCTTCAGACGGAACGAGGGACGAGGGTCAGGAGTTTTAAGAAGAGCCGGAGAAGTGTTAAAAAGTGGGCCCGTAGGCACCGCGGCCCGGCGGAAAGAGGACTCGTGGGACGGATCTTCCTCCGCGCGGTAACGGGAGCGGAGCCGGGAACCCAACACTGATGCCGGACCAGGTGTGGGCGGGAGGCTCGGGCGGGGGCAGCTGTTCCTCCAGAAAACCCCTGGCCAGCTCTTCCTTCCACCCGTGACTGGGGAAGGTCACTTGCAGCCCGCCCTGAAGCTGGCAACCACCAAGAAATGCGGGCTCTGGCGGGGTTGCTGTCCTCGCCTCACCCCGCGGTGGCGTGGAGTGGCCTGGCCGGGGATAGATGGGAGCCCTTGCTCCTGGTGAGCTCCCCCCGCCCCAGCCACCGACCCTCCGCTCGGCCGGGCAGGGGCACCCCGACCTCTTCGTTCCCCGGCGGCGCGGCCAGGCGCTGGGTCAGGGCCTCGAGCGCTGCCCGCAGCCTCTCTCCGGCGGCTGCGTGGGGCTGTGGTAATGCGCAAAACTACTCTTTGTAATCTCCTTTTCAACAGTGAGGAGTACATATAGGTAATTTTAATGAAGAGGTTCCTGTACCACATTATTAGCAATAAATCTACACCATTCTTTGTTGGTTAAAATCATTATCATCATCATCGGTATCATTACTGAACTCATTATTCTTGTGTTACTATCAGAGTAGATTTATGATAACACCCACCATCACGCCTGAGTTAAAGAAGGTGTAAAGGTTTGATTAATAGCTGCTTTCACGTTTTAATACTCAACATTTTCTCACTTTTTTCTTTTTTGTTTTTTCTTTTTTTGTTTTTAATAAAGGGCATGATAATTACCGGAAGTAATTACTGGTTTTATTATAAAGTGTCTGATTAGGTGCTCAGGCGCTTTTCTTCAAGTAAAATATAAATAAATAACACGACGGACACAATAAGTTCTTGTAATGACGCAGTAAGGCAGTCTTTGAGAACAATTAAGATTTTCTTCAATCACACTGACATTTTAGATTAATAAGTGTTAATAGAAAGAAATACACCCCCCTTAAAAAACCAAACCAGCAAACAAAAAAAAAAAGAAAAACAAAGAAAAAAGAAAAAAAAAAAGAAAAAAGAAAAAAAGCTGGTCCTCACAGGTTTGCAAGGAGTAAAATGACGGTAGAAGCCGGAGCAAAGGACACGAAGAGGATATCACCTTTCCATCCGCACTCAGCGTATAATTAAAAAAAAACCCAACAAAGCAACCAAACAAAACCAACCCCCCAAAAATTCCCCAAATAACCAGAATGAAATGAAAAACCTGAACGACAACCGCTCGGCGCCCTGGGCTTGGTGTGTGATTTTGCACGCGTGAATATGCTGGACGCTTGCATTCTATAAGGCTATTATTGCACTGCCTCCCGAGAGCCGGTTCACCATCCCGGGGGCGGGCGGCGACGCCGAGGCAGGACCGGCCCCGGCCCCGGCCTTGCCCCGGCGGGCGGGAGCACCGCGCTCGCTCTCCCTGAAAGGTTACACGGCGCTCTGCCTCGCTTTGTCTTCCCCGTGCCCTTTCCTGGCAAAAATGGAGACATCACATCCTTGCCCAGCCCCGGCTCAGTATTTATGAAGGTTTTCTGACAAATAGGCAGGCTGGCCACGCATGGGTGACTGCCTTCATTCCGCACTTGGCTTGTTTACATAGGACCAGCACCATTTCCACGGATTAAACAAATCACAGCGAGAAGGAGACATTTATAATCCGCCAACGAGGCCACAGGCAGTTAAAAAATGTGTGCGTGTGTGTGTATGCTGTGAGAAAGAAAAATAAATGTTCATGTCCAGGGAGCTGACCTTCTTCTTGGAGGGTAACTCAAGGGGTATAGATATAAATATAGGTTGTATATAATGTCTTACGCACAAGCCCAAAGTATGTATTTAATAATTATCTGTTATACCCAGTTATTGTGTACAAACGCACAGCATTAGTTTGCATTTTGCGCGGTCGTTTCACCCGCAGCCCCCCTCTCCGAACTGCCAGAAGCGGCTACAGAGCCTCCGGCTACACACAAAGCGACGTGTCCGCACCGCCACGCACGGGCACTGCGCTTTGGGGCAGTCCTGCTCCCACGCGTGCTCCTGTGCACACACGTGGGAGGGAAGCAGAAGGCAGGCGTCCCCGAAAGGCACAGCGCGCTCTCCACGCCTCGCTGGATGCGGATGGGGGGCACAGCCTGGTCCCGGGGACCGCAGTCTTGCGGGGAGGGCCCCGAGTTCGCCCCGGCAATTGGCTCCCCTTGGCACAGCCGGGCCGCGACATGCTCACCCTTCTGCTCCTCTGTCACCCGGAAGCATTAAAAAAAAGAAAAAAAGGAAAAAATAAAAAAAAAGAAAAAAAAAAAAGGAAAAATGAAATTATGTAGGATCCAAAGGTATTTTTCAAAGTAAGAGCGTGCATTTTACGATCCCTCTCCCTCCATCTGCAGGAAGAGTGATGGTGCGGGGGAAGAAGCTATAACTGGAAATGTTGCCCTTTATCTTCTGTCAGCTCTCAGGACACTTGGCTGCTGCTGCTTCTCCGGCTGCTGCTGGGGTTTTTATGACACATGTCACCCACCTCGGGCAGCAGGAGCAGAAGGAAATTCCCTACAAAATAGCAATGGTTTCGAAAAAAAGGATCGCAACAAAATATTGAATAAATTCCCTTTTAATTTATTTGATCATTCCACATTACGGGGCTATGAATTGCTCAAATTTGATAACAAGTACTCAATTCAACTCATTATGTAAGTTAAATTAGACTTCGATAAAATTTCAGTGGCGCGCAGTGGTTCCTAGAATGAAATGTAATTTGCGCAAGAATTTGTTGTATCTGTCACAAATATTTCCAATTAGCGACCGTAATTATTTGATAGTTTCTGCAATTATGGCTTAAACGGGTGAATTTGGGACTGTGGAGGACCCTAATTGGCCTAAATTTGATATTTTGCATATTTGCATAATGAGGAAATTGGTAGAAAATTGTGTTCATTCATTTGTGAAAAATCCTATGAATTTTATGAATTTGAAAGCTCTGTTTGTGCAGACTGTGACTTTGCTTGCTGATCCCTGAGGAGCTGACGCTGAATGCCTGAATGGGCAGCGCGCCAACTTCTCCACCCGGAGGAGAGGCGGGGGAGGGAAGGGAAGGAAGGGGAAAGGGGAGGGAAGGAAGGATGCCGGCCGGTCGGCCGGGAGCCGGGGTCGCCACGAGCCCCCGGGGCCGTGCTGTCATCCCGTCCCGGTCCCCGCTCACCCAGGGAAGGGGTAATCGCGTGGGAAAGCGGCGGGGGGGACGGTGGACGGGACGGAACGGGCACGGGACTGGGATACTGATAAGTGTGCACTTGGTTAAATTAAATTGCCAAAGCTTCACCTTTCAGTAAAAGTGTTTGATCTATTGCGCTGTCAATTTAAAGTGTTTAAGGAGAAGCAAAAGCATAGATTTCAAGATGCTGGCCCAGCACCCATTCATCATGCATCAGGGACTTTAAGCCTCGCGTTTTGCTGTAGTTACCATCTCAACTCCTTGACACGGGAATCGAGGCAGGGGAGCGGCCGCGCAGCCGGAGCCGGAGCTGGTCCGACTGCGCTCGTGGCGTCGGGACCCCGGGCAAAGCAGCTCTGTCTCGGCGGTCCAGGCCAGATGAGCACCGCGAAGGAGGAGTTAGCTGCTGAAGGGAGGAGAGAAACGGCCCTGCAAGCAGGCGGGGGTGGCCGTGGGGCATCCTTGCTTTATTGGCTTCCTGGACTACCTCTGGGAAGAGGAACTACACCGGGTAATAAAGTTGGGAGATTACCTTTTCACTGCCTTTTTTCCCCCTTTTCCTTCTGGCCAGCTTTAAGAGGGTCCCGAAGGTCACCCTATGGTCGGCTTTCCTCCCTCTCCCTGGCTAGGGATCTCCTTCACCCCTGATTTCCAGACCCTGGGCTTCACAGGCTGAGACAAGATGCACAGGCTGAACTGGGGATGTAATATATTCCCCTGAAGAGTTTTACACACTCCTGCTCTCGACTGTAACTTCGGTTGGTTAGCACTCTCCCCATCAACATGAACTTGCATAATGTGAAGATGTAACTGGCTCTAAATGCTTAAGTGCTTTGTTTCACAGCACATTTTCAGTAAAGGTCAAAATAAATTCATCTCTCTTCGATGCAGCATTCGTGTTTGGATTCCAGAGCCATTAGCACAGGGCTTGGGGTGGAACTGCTATCAAATAATAAAATGCCCCTGTGGGTGAACACGGGAACTAGTTTCCCACAGTCTGTTGTTTGATGGGCTGAGGACAATGCCATGCACACCACACATCTCTGTTTGGTATCTGATGTCACTCTTTGGTCAAAGCACTGAACTCTTCCATGCCTCCACATCATTGGTGCTGGAGGATGACAGAGCTAACAGTACAGTCCTGATCTGGAAGGAACAGGGAATTTAATGATCATGGAGATGAGGGTGGCTCTGAGTTTGAATGTTTTTTTAAGTGATATATTAACCACACTCAAGACCTGTTGGAGACCACCTGTCCTGTGGAGACAGGCTGTGCTGGGCTAATCTACCACAGTCTGCTGAGGGTATTTTGGCATGCCAAACAATATTGATGTGGAGTTCAACTTGTTTTGCCTGTGTCCAGATTTCATTAGAACTTTCATCCTTTCATGTAATGTTCTTGCCTCTTTTTCACTTCACAGTCCTTCCACTCCGTTCCCCACTACCATTCCATGTTTTATACTTCTCCATATATGTCTGGTAGGGAAGATAATGTACATACTCTGACTGGGCCTGTATTTCTGGAAGACCAAGTAACAAATCCATCTGATTCCAAGAGGAATAGACCCCAAATATCTCCACAGAAACAGGAAACTAGACAGATTACCAATTTTACCAAAACGCTAATTAGTGAATACTTGAAATTGTGAGCCTATGCCATGCTTGTGCCCAACACCCAGTTAGTTCTGGGTAACTGAAGAGAAGCGTGTGCAAAAATAAACCCAAAAATCACCTTATTTCAGTTATAGCTGGGGAAGACAGTCTAAAATCTGTAAAAGGTGCTTCCTCTTCCATGACATTTTTATTTCTAGGCTTTTAAAATATCATCATGTGTATGCCATATCATTTTTTATTTATGCAACCTCAGTTCTAGTTTAACAAGGAAGCACTTGCAGATTATCAAGCAGGTAAAGCTTGTAGGAGTGATATAAAAGTTGAGGAAGAAGTCTTGTGCTACTGAAATTCTCCATCTAAATGTTGTCTTCTTCCTCCCAAACAATATGGGAAGACATGCATGCAACCATTTGTCCCTCAAACCTGTGAGCTGCCAGATCTGTTTTTGCTCCGATACTATCCCCCAGGGCTAACCTGGGCTCACAGGAGTGCTGTGCATGGAGGCAGGGAGAGGGTGCAATGGGGTGTAACACAGACACACTGGTATAGCAGAGTTTGCCCTGAAGGCATATGCAGATCTGTTAAAATTAATAAAAATGGATGCTGATGCCGAATTGATTTTTGCCTTCTTCACTTTACATGTTTTCTGTATTCTTTACATATGTATTTGTAGTTCTGTAACCTATCATAGCATTCATGGCTCGCATTTTACCTGTTTTATTAGACAGAAAGAAAAAATTAATTCCCTGCTGGCTCCAAGCTGAGGGTCCAAGGTTAGAATCTCAGGGAAGCCAAGGTTGAAACTAGCTCTCCAAGACACATTTCCATAACAAAGTTTAGTTCCCATCTAAAAGGGGGAAGAATTAAATGCAATGAGGATTACCTCACCACTTACATTTCTATGTGGGGACTTCTGTCAGATATGCTAATTTGCTTAACTTGCAAAAACTGTATGCTCCTTATGCTATGTGTGCATCTTCTGTGTTTTCCACCTGGTGAATTGTGCACCTAAGGGTCCTTAAAAAGGTAACCCCTTTTTATCACCTAACGGTGTCTGGCTCATGATCTTAGGACCAGAGAAAAGTACAATAAGAAAATGAACACTCACACTATGTCTCCTTTAATCAGAAAGTTACAAAGATGCTTTCTGTCTCCATCTAGTTAAAACTCTCCAAAATTGTGTATATGCTCAAAATTGAAGATTTTAGATATTAATGACCACATCTCCAGATTTTCTCTATATACTCTTATAAAATACTTACAAAATCCCATTGTTACCAGTGACCTTGAGACTGCCCCCAGTAACGTCATTGTTTTGACCTGTACAAGTTGTAGTGTAACTGCCAAAAGACAGCACCATTCAACAGCATGTCTTCTCAAAGCAGTTCTCTCCACCACTGCAGAAAATAAGCTTTATCAAATTGTGAATGGCAGAAGTGAGTTGACCTCAAGAACAAGACTTCCTGGGCTTCTCTGAAAGAGTTACTGTGCAGCAGTACCTGCAGAAGAATAAGCTTACACTGAAACAAAATATTTTAGAATAGTCATCGCCTTGTATAAATATTTGTTTTCAGAGAGCATATAAGGCATATGGTTAAATCGGCAAATGGGGTAGAATTCTACATTTGAATATATCAAACAAATTGGGTAGAAAAATATAGTGGGAGAGTGAAGGTTTTGGCGACCAAGAGGAGGCTGAAGGTTGAATAAGGAGGGCAGCAAACTGAAAAAAGCCAGACAAACTGATGGAGTGAGGGATGAAGCAAACTAATGGAGATAGCAGTTATTTTGCATCATTCTGAAAAATTAGTCCAAATTCCATTTGATGGACCAGTATGCTGTAGTACTTCTTATCTGCTCAAAGTGGCTCAATGCAGCCACACAAAGGGGTGAATTGCACTATAATATATGATATGAAATATTTAGGTTGGACATGCCATATCTTCAAATCAGAAAAAATACACAGCAATGTTTTCTCTTGAATTTTCTCCTTAGTGTCCATGTAGCACATTTGTAATAATTTCCTCCACCACACACAGAGGCATACTTCACACCAACTGTGAAAAATTGTGTTAAACTTGAGCTATAGATAAGATTATCTGTTTGTAGGGAATGTGACAGATGCTGTAACTGTCAAAAAGACATGTTTTTGAAAATCCTGGTAATTCAGAATCTGCTTGAAATTGAGATAAAAATAAAAGGTGAAATATATTAAATTTTAAAAATACATTTACAACCTTCATTTATTCACCTTTCCATTTCCTGTGCTGGAAGAAAAGAAGAAAAATGTTCAATATCCTTTCAAAAAACCCACTTGACATCAGAATATCTTTATGTGGGGTCACAGCAGGGTAAAATATAGTTGCCATTGACAATTACAGTTCTTGTCTGGCGAGGCATTTCCTTCTCAAGTCTTGCCAAATAACCATTATATTTCCAATCTGAAGACTATATTATTTTGGATATTTAATATTACTGTACATTTTTACTGCTTACCAATAATCCTAAAGACAAACATCTCTCATTTATATTCAACAGATTCTGTAACTGAAATAAATTCCAGTAAGAATATCTTGCAAATATGTGGTGACTTCAGGCTGACTTTAGAATCTCTGTGTTCTCTTGTCCTCTTGTCACCTGCCTGCAGCTTGTTTGAAAGGGTCTTGCTTGCCAAATGACACATATATGTGTAAGCCCTGGCCCCCATGCCTGGGACATCTTTACTGGATGTGCTTTAAGAGCTTAAAGAGAGTGACCTGGAGGACTCCACAACCCACTGACTTAGGGGTGCCAAGAACCTGCAGAAGCGGTGAAGGGGTAGATGGGCCTTCACCAAGTTGCAGGAGAGTAGCTGTAGGCTGGTATTAGGGATCTGTGTTTGTAGAAATCTCTTGTTACAGATGACAGGAACAAGTTCAGGAAGATGTGAGACACTCAAAGATGATTTGGAACTGGTCACGGAAAGAAGAATTGTCTTCTTAAATACACAGGCACTCTCTGAATTCATCCATTCAGGACCAATATTTGCCAGCATCTTGTTTGTCCCAAAGAAATCTGTTCTATTGACCATACTTCAGGAGTAAGTACCATGAACATGGATATCCTTTAGCTTTGGTCTGTAACTTTTCTCCAGGCTACCATGGATAGCGGTGTATGGGTAGTTCCAGACATTTCCCATCTTACTTTTCTCAACTTCAAAAAAGAGCTCTAGTGGATGCAGGAGCATGTAAGAGGTGACTGTTCAGCTTTTTATTTTAGGGGAAAAGGGAATAAAGGCATGTTGCTATATGTTCCACTCACCTTTCCCTGAGTCTTTTCTTGGTTGCTGAAGAGGTGGAGCCCCCAGCATTTCCAGTGGTGTTGGAGAGCAAATCTCTCCAATTTTTGGTGAGGCAGTCTGCTTCCAAAGGATGGTTGAGCATGGCAAGCAATACCTGGGCTGTCTCATCAGAGCCAAGGGGATTACCAGGGGGTTAGAGTGCACCTCTCTTGATTTCTGCTGACACGTCTGAGCAATAAGTAGTCCATTTAATGCAGGAAATAAAAGGTGTTACAGAAACAAGGAATTGTTTTAATCACTGAAGTTTTTTGCTGAAACTGTTTAGATATATGATCAGTTGGCCTACATTAGCTCTCTCACTTGCCTTCTTCTCCAGATGCCTAAGTGGTGGCAGCTCCACCCACCATTTGCACTCTATATGGCTCCTTCCCCGGAAGAAAATTAATGGGAAGAGCTTGAGGCTCTGCATTTCTGAAAAATCAGGTTCAACTGTGGATGCTGCAGCCAGACTTTATTGGACTACTATTTAAAACATATTAGTACTGGATTTTAGTCAGATTTATTAACATAATGATAAAAATATTTCTGTTATGGGAAAAAAAAGAAATAAGGAAAAAAGCGCCCCCACTCAATTGGTTTGATTCATTTTCCTATAGTATCTCTTGCAGTCCATCTGCTGAAAGGTGAAGCCAAAATGTTTTAGAGTTATGTTTTCATGGGGAATTCTCTGTTAATTAGTTATCTCTCTCTGCCATGTGTAGGAATAGATGAAATCAGCTACTGTAATTTCATGAAAAGCAATGTTGGACTATGTGTTTGTATCAGCATAAACACTTTCTTACACACAGCACTCTAGTGGAACAGGAGTGGCCCAAATAACATTTTATGTCAATATAATGAGGATACACAGCTACTGTAGCATTTCAATTTCTTATTTCCTTGTGTCTAAAATTGTGGTCTTAGGCTAAATACAGCAGAAAAATCTTATGGACACACATTAATTTTTGCATACATCTTTTTAATGCATTTTTGCATAGAAGAGCTTAGCTTACTAAAGTAATTGCTATGATCTTTTTATTTTTCTGTAATATAAAACACTCTTCTCTGTAGTCATATTTAATAGGGCAAAGTTCCATATCTGCTAGTGTCATGAACTGCTGCTTGCAATTCTTTTAATGAGGACACAGCACTACCATACTGTGGAAAAGTGTGATTTGTAATTGCAAATGAAGAATTTCAACCTTTTTACCTTATATACTACAGAATACCGTGGGTAGCTAAAGACTGGCTTGTTTCCAAGGAGTTTTATTACAGAAGAAAAACATGGAATTCCATTTTATACACTTTTCATGTTTATAATTTTTTTTTCTTGCAAATAATACCCTGTCCTTTGTTAGCAGGGCTTTCCAGCCACAGAGACCAGTGTAAGTCCTCAAGTGGATGCTTAATTGGCTTCCTCTTTTACCATGGAGAACATCCAAAAGGAAAGCAGGGGCAAGTTGTGGGTCAGGGGTCCATGTCTGCTGACAGCCAGTGACCTGCACTAACCACAAGGTAAATATCCTCTGTTCTCTCCTAGAGTAAGATCTTCTCCTCCCATGCTTTGCTGCTGTCACAGCAATGAGGAAAATACACTAATGGGTTGAGATTAAACTGTCTCTGAAACTCTTGTGCCTGGCATAGGAAAACCAAGAGGATGAATTAAAAGACTTAACAAGTTGAAGAGATTTGTAAAAGTAGCATTTTTGTGTCTGAATTCAGCTTCTCCCTTAGGGAAAGGGGGAAATGAAGGCCTTATCACACAACATGCCTTTTCAAAACTATAAATAAAGAGGACGTGAGAAATTCTTACTTCTGGCATGCCCTCCTGGGGAAATAAATGGCCTTACATCTAAGACCCCTACCTTGGCCAATATACAGTCATAGGGTGAATACATATGATGAGAGATTCATTATATCAGAACAGGAATCAACAGGATTATACTGAAAACAAGGGCTAATGGTGCACAACACAATTTGTGCAATTAGTGGTTACTTGCTTTGAAAACAAAATATATTAGACCTTCAGCATAAAATGGATCTAAATACACTACTGCCATTGCTTTCAAGATGCCCTTAGTACATTTTTACACATATGGACTTGAGATGTTAGTTTAATAAAAAATAAGTTTAAACCATGTGGATAACTTTTCAAGTAGTGTTTAAAATTGTTAGAAAACATGTGGAGAAAACAAAAATAAAATTAAGAGTAGTATATTTCCCCAGGTAGATAGATAAAATGCTGACCTTGGCATCTGACTATGGTGGCATTTGCAGTTTTCATTTAACATGTCCAAAGCCAGCAGCAAGGCCTACATGATGAAGAAAGTTTCTCAGTGTTTCTCATAAGATATTGATAAAACCTAGCGGGAGAAAACACCCTGACTCAGCAATGGAGAAATCAGGAACACAAAGAAACACTAGACAGCAGCAAAGGAGCTCTAAACATAAAAATAAATATTAATAAAAATATTAAAAGCTATTAAAAGCTCTATGCTTTTAATATTTTAGGAGCCCTCTTCTTTCTGTACTTTTCTATAAGATACCTAATGTCATGGTCTGGGATAAGTCATCTTTTACAAACCCAAACTCACTGTGTCTGTAGCTGTAAACTACAGAATTAAAAAAAAATTGGTGTAATGTATGTGAATTAAAAATCTAATTATCTGATATATGTATGTGTGCAGAATCAGTGAGGAAGACTTCACGCAGAAGTCATGTTAGTTATGGGCTTCTGTGACACTCTAGGCATCAAACAGTATCCAAGATACAGGAGATGTGCAAAGAAAACTATAGCAATTGTGTGGTGTTTGTCCTCTCACATTTGTCCTTTTTCCTCTCTATTCCTCTGTTTCTGCCTGATTTCACCTTAGAATTACCAGAAGACTCACAGCTGTTTTTTTCTGTTGTTGCTGGAGTTAGTTGTGGGGTTTTTTTCTATCTAGTAAGATATAATATTGTGAGTCCCTAGATGTTAACCACATGGGTAGTATTAAATAAAACTTGCTGTAATATATAACTGCAGTAAAATGTGAGCAAGTGCAAACAATGAATAGTTTGAAAAAAAAAAGAAAGAAAGAAAAAAAGTACAACCCTTGGTGTTTTTAAATGGCTAGACTTTTCCATTCTTATTTTCTTTCACTTGTTTTACAGTATTTTGTATAATGCAAGAACTGGAGCTCTAAAGCAGTAAAGAGGAAGTATGTTCCAAGACTTCTTTAAATGTCAAGAAGAAGCAAACTAAGGGCATAAACCAGATGTCTCATCCATTGGCCATGTCCTCTGTGCATTGTCCCTCTAGTGACAGGGCTATGCTGTGCTTTTGGAGACTGACATCCTGCTTCTGAAAAGGAAAGCTACGTGAACCAGCTGAATTCAAGTTCTTGTACCCGACACAGATGGCTCAGAGTTTTCTTTGAGTTTTTCACTAAACAGTTATGCGAGATCATATTGTTAAGAACTTTTTTAAAGAGCTATTTGGCTAAATGTCAGCAGTCTGTAAATATTCACTATGCTCACTGTGTTGCATACCTGTGATGGCTCTAACCATTTGCAGTGGGCTGATTTTGCTCTCTGATTAGGTGAACAGGTAGGTGCTTCTGATGTGATTACTTCCATGTGCAAATTTAAAAATTTGTCTCCCTGCCACTTACCAGGCAACTGCAAATTTCTTTTCATGAAAAATCATGTCAGTAAAATTGAATTACGTAAGTGATTTAGAAATGCCAAACACATAATTTAAAGATACAAAAGAGCATTCAAAGGCTCCCCTACCCATCCATCAGTCTATCAGTTATAACAAGGAGGTGGCTGAATTTTATTCCAGTGTTAGCAAAAGACATAATCTAAACACTTTGGGTAAATCCTTTAACAAGCATTTTCAATTTGGTTTTTT
>VWYI01049305.1:0-12500 GCA_013399455.1 Anthoscopus minutus | reverse complement strand
TGTAGTTCCTGGTTTTAATATTCACAAGATGATTTCGCCTCTCCAGTTTTAAAGTAGTTTTAGATTGTAATATTCAATATGTTTTTGTGCACACTCTGGTGTTTATGTTATTTGGATTAAAAATTATTGCAACTATGCCTACAGACACAGTACTTCTAGAAACAGAGGTGGATACTGGTAATAGGCCTATGAATGCTCAGCTGGAAGGCTGTAACTTACATGACTGTGTGCAGCTTAGCCATCACACCATGTAAGTGAACAATTGGCACTGTAAGATTTTCCAGTTGGAAGCTGCCCATCTCCATCACTGGTGTGGGCTCCAGCACAAAAAACAAAATTTCAGCGGGAGGCAGAAAATTCAATAATTGAAAGAGCTAGTAGAAAATGAGAAAGCCTAATAACAACAGAAAGGAAACTATGAAATTCTCTTCATCACTTTTATAATAAAATATAAGCAAGTATATTGATTTAAAAACCTTAACATTTCTGTCCTTTGTAAATTGAGACAATTGCACTGTTTTGCACTAAAAGATGTTGTCCGTCCAAAAGAGCAAGTATGGTCTTATGCAACTT
This sequence comes from Anthoscopus minutus, assembly GCA_013399455.1. Lineage (NCBI taxonomy): Eukaryota > Metazoa > Chordata > Aves > Passeriformes > Paridae > Anthoscopus > Anthoscopus minutus. The sequence goes on along the minus strand of VWYI01049305.1, from coordinate 11,927 downwards.
ATATCTGCTAAAACGTACCTGACTGCATTGGAAATGTTGCAGTAGATTGGTATAGCAGAGAATAATGAACCGCTGCACCCCATTGAAATATAATTACACAGCACTCTTGTTCTTAAACCTATAAGGTGAAAGAAAGATGAATAGTGAAAGTAAAAATCGCTGACCCTTCAAAGTTTAATTTACGTTATGCATTCCCTCGCCCTTCTGATAGGTTTTAGAAAGGTCATAATTTAGGGTATTTTGCAGTTGATAAATGATCTGTATGTTTGTGTTCACACGCACCGATTGATTTGTTATAGCCAAAATATTGTTTCTATAACAACCTGCAGGTCCTTAACTAGGCAAACAGCAGATGAACAGGAATCCAAGTGGGAGGTGAAGTGAAATCTGATCCTTCTCAGAAAATGGGGAGCAGAATGAGAAGGGAGAAGAGAAGGAAGAGGAGGAAGATAAGGAGGAAGAAAAAGAGGAAGGGGAAGAAGTGATTTTATACGGACGGGGAAGGTGTGAAAGTGAAGGAGGTGGCAGCAAATTGCCTGGCTCTGTCCTTGTCCTCCTCCTGATTTTCCTCCCCTGAGGCTCCTCTGCTCTCCAGGGCCTTGTGCCAGCAGACAACAAAGTCTTTGCAACTCAGATTGCTCCCACCGTGCAAAGGGCTGTTGGGGCAATTTTCCCGCCTTTCCAGCCTTGGATGAGGCTCCTGTTTCCGGGCCCAGTTGATGCATTATGCATCAGGGCTGCCGGCAACTGACAGCCCCTCAGCCAGCGTCTACTTGAAAAGCAATGGTGCTAATCAAAGTCGACACATTTGAATGTCCAGACACACACACAGAGAAATTTACTAATCAAAAAGTGTATTTCCTAGGGCTGTCTCCAGAGAAATCCGCAGGAAGAAATTGGAATAATTTATTAGCTTACAAGTTTTCGTTGACAGTTAGCCCAAGGCTATTTATCTCTGTAATAGAGAACGTCTCCAATGTGGCAAAATTGACCAAATCAAACAGCTTTGATCAGAAAATGAATCTGGCAAGGCTGTCTGTCTGTGGGTCCCAGGGGAAAGGTGGGAAACAAACAAAAAGATTTAACAAGTGGTCAATAGGAGAAAGAGAGAGAGAGAATTTGCAGCCTGGAAAGTCAGAAGCCTGCAAAAATCTTCACACACAAACACTGAAATACATTACAGGAGAAATAAACTATGTCTCACATCTTAACATTTAACATTGTACTTGTGATTAATTTGAGCTATGCAGCCCAATGTGATGCTTACATTAAGATGATGAAAAATAACTGCAGGAAGGAGAAAATGTTTTAACTTCTCCTTAAAGGAAAACAAAATAACAAGAATTCCACATCTTCACAAGAACACTGGTACCTTCACTGTAGTTTGCACTTACTGTCCATTAGTAACACCTGCTTTGCCACAAAGACTCAAGACTCCCGCAGATTCAGGATGTTGAAAGCCACCACAAAACCAACACCAAATTCTGTTTCAAGGAATCAGAATGTGTTTCACTGCACAATTCAGCCATTGATTTAATCGCCTTCCTGCTGAGGACTAAGATTTTAAAATGAAAAATAATAAAATGCAAGATATTAGAGATGAAATTAAAAGAAGTACAGAACTTTTTTTTATGTAATAAACTAGACATGCCTTCTCTTGTAAAGAAAATTTTTACCTGTCAAAGATCATCCCATAGCAGAGAATACAGAGGAAAAGGTTCAGGATAGCAATCAGAAGTTTTTACATTGCCACAGTTCGATTTCTATATTACTTACTACTCTCTGTTTCTAGCAATCCATGTGAAATATCAGATAATAATACCTGTGAGTGAAAAACTTCATTATTTTTTGGAATATAAGTGCTTTGTGATAATTAGATATAGATGCCTCAGAAGGCCATTTCATTATTATACTGTATTCTCAATGCCTCACAGAGAACAGACTAAAGGACTGTATTCTGGTTCCCTTTTTCTAGGAATTCTGACATTTCTTCCCTGGTAGGAAATGGATTTATTTATTCAGATTCTTGTGCTACTAGCTTTTACCAGGAAAAGGCAGAAGTTATGTCTCTCTCTCCTAACAAACATTTCAGATTATGTGAAAGAAACAAAAGTTCAAGCCATCTTAACTTAATAACAGAAGATCAGCAATTTTATTTCGCTTATATTGGTGAATTGAATAAGCAACCTGCAAAGAGAAGCACTCAGACAAGTTGAGATTGAAAGCACTCCAGAAAGCAACCAGGCAGCCTAGTCAGATACCCAGCAGGAAACTGAAGGCGACAGGTTACCTTCTCACATCTTTTCAGGCCATTTTATGGGACTGTAAGTCCTCACACCTCATCTATATTGTTCTATACACTTAGAGAGATCAGTAGGGAATAGTCTGGGAATTTATTTATTTATCACAGTTTGAGGTGATAAATTTATCAATTTGAGGAGAAGAGAGAGGCTGTCCTCTTGAATGTTATTCATCAAATTCAATTTTGAATGGTTTTGTATTTTTAGATAGAATCTTCAATACAAGCTGGTTTTGTACTTGGAAAAAGGGAAACTCAAGTAATTGATAGTCTGAAAATGATTGGTACCATATAAGGTATGTTTTGGTATCACTGGGCTGGACCATGAACCTCTTCATTATTTCTTAGATGCTTGTGAGGTAAAGAGGACTTTTGCCTTATTAGGAAATTGGCAGTATTTTATATTTGCATTGTAGTATGTTTCTATAACAGACAAAAACAACATAAAATGGATTGATTATAGTTTCTAATTTTTATCTTAATAGATAAAAGTTCAGCATTGTCATGGCAATGTAAAAGGAAGAATAAGTAATAAAGCCAAAAAAAAAGTGTTTCCAACCCCTCCTCTTCAGCTGGTTTACTATATTACAGTTTACTGTTTTGTAGAACCCAAGAAATAATGACTATTTCAGCTGCTGAATTTTCACCATTACATCTGCAGTCAACAGGCTCTGTAGACACTTAGTTTCTCCTGTGAGGTTTGGTTTTCTATCTCATGGTGTGGTCCCTTGCAAATATTTTGAAAAGGTTTTCCTTTTGCAAGTCTTCATGTGAATTTTCCTTTCTGTAAAACATATACTTTTACACATATACTTTACTTTTTCTTTAAAAGGCTGTGAACGCTATACATAAGAAATGTAATAAGGACCTTCCCTCAGCCCTACCTATAAAACAAGACTTTTTCCATTGGCTTTTGTAGAGCTTAATTTGAGACCTGTAAGTGCTAAGCTCTGTTTTAGTAGCTGCATTCAAGATGGTGGAGGTATTCTCCATACATATATGGTAGGATGGATTCTGATAAAAGACAGGGATGAAGCTTATTTGATGAACTGCAGATATCTGCCTCTGATCTGGAGAAAGAGGCACATTTTAGGTCTGAGCCACTGTAAAGTAACAGTAAAAGATGAATGATAAAATGATGAATGGTAAAACAACCTAACCAGCAGAGGTACAGGTAATCAAGGAGTAGATCTAGAAAGTTAAGCTAGTCCAACTGAGTGGAAATTAATTATTATGGAATCAATACAGACTCTGCTGAAGATAACTGTATTTGCTTCCATATTTCCAGCAAGTAGTTAGAGTAAGACTGGCTAGAATGGGATCACATCTTTAATGGTCCAGTGAACAAGGTCCTGAAAGGTCTTGGTTTTCTACATCAAATGTATTCAAAAATATTTGAGGCAGTCCTGGAAGTCACCCTAGACAGAGAAATGGAAGCTGAAGGGTTATTGCTCTGTAGGGCTTCCTGATCAGTGGAAGTGGGAAGGAAGCTGCACATCTCCACTCCCTGGAATCCAGTGATAGGATGCATGAAAATGTTCACAATGGCACCAGGGGAGGTTCAGACTGAACATTAGGAAGCATTTCCTTATTAATAGAGGGCCAAAGAGTGGAATGGGGCTCTCAGAGAGCTGATGATATCCCAAGCCTGTTGCTGTTCAACAGGCATTTAGACAATGCCATTAGTAGCATGACTTAATTTTCTCTCAGCCCTGAAGTGGCCAGGCAACCACTGAGAATATATGACTGATGCAGGTCCCTTCAAACAGAAATATTCTATTCTATTCTATTCTATTCTATTCTATTCTATTCTATTCTATTCTATTCTATTCTATTCTATTCCATTCCATTCCATTCCATTCCATTCCATTCCATTCCATTCCATTCCATTCCATTCCATTTCTATGCTATGCTATGCTATGCTATGCTATTCCCTAAAACCATAAAGCAGCAAGACCCTTGTAAGATTTTCGGTTTAATTTCTGAGCGCTATTCAAGACACCCTTTGGAACCCTGGATGGTATGGTCTACTAGAGGAATGGTGTGATCCTCAAACCTTCATATAAAGAGTCTTCCTTTTTTGCTGCTCTTTCTTTTCTGGATACTGACCTCCCACAAATTCCTTTAAATGAAATTGATGAAATGCATTGCACTGAGGAAGAGAGAAGCTAAAGAAAAAAAAGATGCAAAATGAAAAAGCATTATGAAAACCCAAACCAATCAACTAAAACAAACAAACAAGCATTTTTGTCAAGAAATAATGAAGAAATTTTAAAATGGGGGATGTGAATTAAAGAAAAATTGACAGCTTGCTCTTTTTCTTCCATTCACACCGATTTTTTCCCAGAAACAACTTTTTTTATATAGTCATGTTTGCAATGATACTAATAACTGGCACAGTAAAAATGCCTGCAAGAACTAGAATATTTGTCCTCTGCCACGGCTGGCAGCTCTCTCCAACCCAAAACTTAACTGACACGTTCATCTTGCTTCTCTGGTGGAAATAATGTGGCCAGGGCAGTGCTGTAAACGTCAACATTTTTTTGAAGAAAACCTGCAGAAAGCCATTGACTATGTTTTATTTCTTGTCAGAACAGAAATGCACATTGTCAGACGTTGTCCTTTTGCCTCGTATTTTTGTAGACATGAACTGTCCTACTGCTTTTTCTATGCTCTTCTGGCCTGAAAGAGTGGAAAAATTGTCTATGAATGGAAGTGTCTTCTTCCTCTGCATAAAAAGTTGATTTTCCTTTTTAATATGCCTGTATGAGCTTGGTGTTCCCTTTATTTTGCAAATTAATGTTTTCTTGGCAATGTAGTATTTAGATTTATTTTAATATTATGCTTCCCACTCCCTACCCCAAAGCCAGAGTAGAGTAGTAGGTACACTAATCTTCATCAGGATGTCCTTGGTGCTGTGTCTTAGGCTCTGGTGCACACCAGGAAGGGATGATGAAAACTTGAGTTGGGCAAGGCTGGATGATATTGAAAAGGATGGATGTTCTGGGATTAGTAGGGCCATGCATGGCTTGAATTTCAATTTTGCTTTAATTCCGTTTGCTTTGTTAAGTTATTTTCTTGAAACAGTAAAGTTTTTCTTGACAAGACTTAGTTCTGACTAGTTCAGAACAATTATCAGTTTCTCCCATTGTGATTTTACACAGCAATATTATCTAGATAAATTTCTAAGTTATGGAAAATGTCTTAATATATGTTTTGATCTGATCCACCTAGTATTGAACATGGTCTCATATTGTTCTAAAACAATAATGCAGTTCTGAAGAAAAGCAACCTTCAAAATATAACTCATTGCAATTTTGTGATTTCTAACAAGGGGCATTCAGACTTCAGTCAAGTCTGCTGTGATTAAATACTCTCCTAATTTATGAGGTTAGGGATATTCCCTACATATAAATTAAATTACCAGCGACCTCAAAGAACCAAATTACTCTAGGACTGGATTACCAACCAGTTCCGGGTAGAGCAGAGAAAGTAATGATGCTGCTCAGATGACTCAAATGGGCAGATCTCTGTTCTGTAACCTCTCACATACCATGCACCCTTTGCCTTTATCACCCATTGTCCCCTATCAGGCCATGCAAGTAAGGCCATATTGCCTTAATGTGTTCAGCATATTCACAGAAAAAACACACCTGTAATATATTTTGGGTTTTTTTTTTTGGTGTAAATCATCCGGGGATGGCTGTGGTAGCCTGGGATTTTGGAGGGATGAGTCTTAATGTGGCTTGTAACTCAGTGCAGACTTTATGGACCTGTAGGACTCTGGAAATGTCTTTTTTTCTTGCCAAGGTCTGAGCTGCTTTCCCCATGGGATACCTCTATCTGACTTTAACTTTCATAGTGTCCAGACCATTCTGACACAACCTAAGCAAGGATTCCAGATGTTTTTGGGAACATTAAGCTGTAGGGTGTGAATCCATGTGTACGTATAGGATCTCCCAGCTGAAGGCCATTGAGATCACAATTTCCTTCCCTTCACACTTCAATAGAGCATTGGTCTAATTGGCTTTTGGGTGTGATACAAAACAGAGATCCTGTACAGGCTCTTATTCTTCACAGAAGGACACAGTAGAGAACAAATTAGGGCAAACCCATTTTGAAAGCAATGGCAAAGCCAGTCCCCAGTTTCATCACAGGGACAGAATGAGGCAACCACAAGCATGCAGTTCTGGGCAGACTTTGAACACACACACAGATCTAAATGCCCAGACTTACTGGGAGGGCTTTTTACTTGCTGGTCTTGCAGGAAGCTGGTGCAAACGCAGCAGAACTCACTGCCTAATCCAGTAGCATTTTACAGAAAGATGTTGAAGGCAGTTGCCTCTGTCATCTTTGACTCACCACAGATTGCCATCATTTCTGACACATGGAGTGCAGAGAGGTTTTGTAGGAATACAGAAAGGTACAATAGACAGAGATGCAAGACCAGATGCTTTCTGAGTGGGCAGTTCTCTCTACATGTTTGCTTCCATGGCATGCATTTCAGTAGGAGAAAAATTAATTTATTTGGTTCAACTTTTGCATTTTGTGTATTTATATCTTTGTTTACATTTGTTTCCATCTTTCATACTACTAATTTATTGCCACTTCATTGGCAAATGCTCAGCCCTTCATAGGTGTTAATGTTATATTAATATTTTCTTGGTAGTTTTAGACAGCTTCCTAAGCCACTGTTCCAGGAAACATGCCAGGTTTACGGACATGGTTCATATTGGTATTTTCTACATATAGACCAAAACAGAAATGTTTGAGAGAAAGATTTCATTACAATAAGAGAGTGGGATTCTGCCTCATCCTATTTTAAAATAAACTTTGCTATGTATTGTTTTTACATAAGCAAGATTTCTTCTCTGAAGTTTGTCATGTATTTCTGGCAGCAGATGCTTTCCTGGCAGCTTCTTTCTCAGACCTTTGGTCATTATCCTCCAATGTCACCCAGCTTACTATCACTACAGGCAGGAAATCATTCATGAATCATAACTTCTGTACATCTCTAGGACCTCAGATCTCCTCTGACCTTAAGCACTCTCTTCAATGCCATTAAATAAATTAAATGTTTAAATTACCTATATTAGCTTTAATTGTATAATTATAGAGTCAACGAGAAATAAATCTGTAAAGGGGAAAGTCTAATCTAACAAAAGACTAGCCCTCACTTCCAAGTGGATGAACATGCCAGTGGAAATGATAGAGGCTTCTGTAGGAAATCAGCTTATGCCCAGGTTTCATCTACTATAATCATGTGATATAAACAATACCAGATTTTTTGGTTGAGGGCAAATGTCCTCGTGTTATTTCAATGTTTTATCAATTAATCATTTATCATTATGTCATATGTCAGGAGAAAGCAGCAGCTTTTATGCACTTGGATGAGGATGTAGTGAAAACCTTCCTCCAAGACACATACAGACTCCAGGCAGAGGTCAGGGGATGAGAATAACAAACAAAAATTCTAATATGAGTGAAAAGTCTTAAAATAGATCTGAATTGTTTCAACATGAAGAGTGAAATTAGAAGTTTAATTTAATGTAATTACATTTAATTAAGTTTGATGAGCTCAGATTTAAGTTAAACTATGACAATAGTAGTCTCTCATATCTCCATTTACCTGTAAACTGTCCCCGTGAATAAAGGTGGTGGGAAGATGAGTATCCAGAGTCATACTGCCTAGGGATAAAGTTATAGGAAATTGAATGTGGGCTCAAGACTGGATCTTATTATTTCCCTTTGTATAGGGCTCTAGGTGCAGGCACATCTAAGGGAGTGATGGGGAAATGTGCATCAGCAAAGGTAACTTGCAGGAGAGACCAGGAGCTTGGTCCTTTACCTTTAAATTTCCGTTCTGCAGTTCAAGACCACCTTGCAGGATGGATAGGAGCTGTTGGAGCTCTAGTCAGGCAGCAGAGCAGAGGACCAAGTGGATGAGAATGATGTGTCTTGTGAGGGCTGGCAGCAATACCTCCGTATTTTCCAAATAGTATTTGTCTTCAGTTTTCTTCTATTACACTGGGGACTGACTGCAGCTGGCCTCCATGTCTGAGTGGTTAATAAAGTTGATTTACACTGTTTATTTCTGTCAGGAGTCCATCAAGCATACTTTATTTTGCCTCTGGTAAGTCCCCAATTTGTTACTGTGTTCCCCAGACACATCGATTCCATAAAAAGAAAAACATCATTACAACATATTGCCAAACTAGTCATTCACAAAGGAGTGCATTTATTCTTAGTACCTACTAACAGTTAACTCTGTTTATGCTGGCATTACCTTTTCATTGGTAAAATATATGTGAAAGAAGTGTGTAACATGCAACTCATGCTGATTACTGTGATTTTGATTTAGAAGTTGATGTGTGGGGTGCTGTAGCTTGGTTTGCCAATTGTTTTAAATAAAAATTTTGTTAGGGAGGTAAAAAGGCTTCCTTCCCTTAAGTCTTTTCACCTTTAGATTAAATTTCTCATGGAAGCGTTTTTTTTTCTCTTAGCTCTGCTGCAGATTTTTGCTGATGGTTCTTGCTAGTGCTGTTCTCCCACCCTCCAGGAAGAGTGGGAGAAACATCTCCCACAGAGGAAGAGGGGAGAAGAGTTACGTCTGGAACCTGCAAAGCTGGGAATTACAATAGCCAAGACATCCTGTAGCAACAGGGGAGAAGAAACTCTGTCATCTTCCCACACTCAGCAGCTCCTGGGAATTAGGATCAGAGTTTTATAAAGACAAACTGTCATTTCATCACATATACTGAAAAACAAATTGCAGGGAAGCTGGGCTATGAAATGATTCTCATTGATTAAATCCTCATCTCAGTATGCTGGAATAGTGTTGAAGATCCAAAGGATCCTGTTGCATGACAGGTGTACATAAATCCAAGGATTTATGTCAGTACTTTATGAAGCACCTTGGGAGTATCCAGGTTTTGTCTCTATTTGAATATAAAACTGTGGTTTATTTTCAAAGAAAATATTAGTTAAAATCTCCTTTAAGACTCAGGATCAGTAGGCTAAGACTCACAAAAATCTTCCCAATGTCCAGAGTCATGTTTTTGGCAAGTAAGATTATAAATGGAATAAGGAGATAATAAAGAAAAAAGTTAACTTAGGTCTCAGAAAATTAGATTTATCCAGATAACTTAAATGACTTATATGGAAAGGTTTGCTAAATGTTTGAGATACTCTAAGGGCATACAGGAGAGCTCACCAAAAGAATCCCTTTCCACTTACATTCAACTGCCATGCCCAGGCATGGCCAAGTAACCAAAATAAAACACATATATATCTGAAGCCTGAAATAAAGAATGCCTAAGAGACCTCCAGATGAGCTCTGATGTAAACCTGATGCACACATCACCTCAAAGCTCTACCACTATAGGTCCAGGGGAATACAGCCTTCAGGAGATGGAGCAAAGCTGTGCCTTCATGCAACGTTTCATGCTGAGCATGGCACTAATCCTCGTGACGTGCCTTAGCTCAAACATAGCAAGGCCAAGGTGAAAACAAGCTGCATTTTTTTCTTACCAAAGTTGAATTTGTTGCAACTGTTTTTGAGGATAGTTTGCCACCTTCTGTGGGAGCTGGAAGATAGTGATAGGTATCAATAACAGCAGGACTTTGTCAGAGCTCGATCCTACACTTCCCCCCTTCATGTGATGATGGATTCTTTCCATTCATCCTCATATTGCACTGTGCAATACCTTGTGCCAACAAACAAGCATGACAATGTTGAAGCTGCTAATGGATGAGTTGATGTCCCACCACACTGATCAATGTTATACAGCTTTGTTTTTCTGCCCATGGTAGAATTAATGTGTTATCTAGACTGAATGCTTCCCAAAGACTCTATGCTTCTGCTTTTGTACAGCCTCTTGCGCAATGGAGTCCGGTGTAGCGTTGTGCAAGGGTAGTAGGGCAGCACTGCCTTCCCAAAGCAGTCTGCAGTGGGGAGCTCAGCCTGGCAGCAGACGCTCCACACATGCTCCTGCACACTCAGCTTGCAGCAGGGGAATCACCAGAGAGACCTTATGTACGGTTGACTGTCCAGAAGGGTTTATCAGCCACCACTCCAGTGGAAACCAAAGGCTCCAAAGGCACGGATAGGCTGAGGGTCCAGGATTATATAAGGGTAGAGGTGGGTGGAGCAGAGGGTCAGGGTTTAATAGGGATAAGAGGAAGCGGTGCATAGGCGGGGCAAGGGAGAGGGGGAACCAATGGGGAAGAGGAGGAGATGATTGCACCAATCTGGGGCCAATGGGGAAACAGGGACGGGAGAACTTTCCAGGGGAAAGACGTAAAATATAAGAAGGGGAGGGATAGCCAACAGGCCAACTGGGTATGTAGAACCGGCTGTGCAAAGAGCTATGGGGCAAGACTCCCTATATATTCCTATGGGGGAAAACCTTTTCTTTATTATACTATAGAGGCTTCCTTACATGCCAATATTGCCCTTGGCTCTGGAGCCTCCACAGTCCTGGGCAGTTATTTCTGTTGCGATGTTATTACAGGAAGTGCAAATATTCTGTTACTACAAAGAATGAACAGTAAGAACAGTGGATAGATTCAAATGAAAAATACCTGAAAGCGAAATGAAAATTGTATTCTAAAAAGCTGCAGGAGCAGATGCTAACATGGTGGGATTGACCAAATAGGGGATGATTAGATATTTTGAGCAAGGCACATTTGCCATGAATGTTTTGAGGATAGTTTACTACCTTTGTGGGAGATGGAAAATAATGATATATATCAATACTAGCAAGACTTTGGGGAAAAAATGATTATTTTATTTTTCATGGGAAAAATGTTGTTTTCACTGCAATTTCAAAAAACCCAGAATGCTTGAACATTTAAGGTTCTAAAAAGATACAAGATAAAGACAGCAATGCTGTCATCAATCTCTCACAGATTCAACGGTTCTGGAATTTATCTAGCTTCTCGAGAAAATGGCAGTCTCAAATGAACTATGAGTACTTGCTTATTTTAAAAAGGTAGACTTGGAAGAGTTACATCAGCATTTTGTCTGAAACAATTAGCTAAATATCAGTTACTGACAGCCGGAAATCCATGGATATTTTTTGCTCATTTCTGTTATCTGCTGATGGTGAAACAAATAGTGAAGGCAAAGGTTGCTCTTGTTCTGGAAAAAAATTACTGCATTAATTTTGTTCTGGTTTTGTGTAACAAAGAGCATCCTTTATTGTGTATTGTGTTTTTGTGGTTTGAGCTGAGTTGCAAGTAGAACTTTTTGCAATCTTGGGAAGTTCAGTTACGTCTGAAGTGAAAGTCACTTTGGAATACCTCTTAACTTACACAATTTCTCCCTTAACTGATCAGCAAACGACTTCTTGGTGCTGGAAACTTCACAGAAGATAGAGTCTCCAAGTCAAATTGGCTTTTTGTTTAGTAATGAATTAGACTCAAATAAGGAGAACTTTGTTGCATTGTGGAGAGAGGTTCTGTGAACAGGAAAAGGATGACCAAAAGGGATTTCCACAGACAAGCAACAGATGATCACTTAAGGCACAAAGCTGGAGGGCAGAATATGTATGAATGAGTGCCCGTGTGAGAAATCTGTTCTTGGGGTTTCCTGTGGCCAAGGTGACCCCAAGATGTGTAAAAAGTC
>VWYI01049299.1:0-16361 GCA_013399455.1 Anthoscopus minutus | reverse complement strand
CACACATGGCCAAGTCTGACTGGAGGGAGCAGTAGTAATTCAGGAAGCTAGTGACAGAGATGGAAGGACTCTCTCCACCCTCCTTCAGAATTTAGAGAATCTCTTGAAAAGTCCTGAATAGAGATAGAGCAAAGAATGACAGGCATGCTCACAGACACATATTTTATAGAATCCAGCTTCCTCTGCAAGGGCTGGATCCTAAGCATCTGTCTCTAGACATGCCTCAAGCATTTGAAAGCCTTAACAACATTTAGCTTGAGTCTTGGCTGGCTAAAAGACATACTTGAGGAAAAAAATGTAATTGCATTTCCATCTATGCCCTCTAAGAAAGGAATTCACAAAACTAATTTCTGCTGTTTCAGACTTGAAAATAGCTTTTCAGTCCTAAAACAGTCCACAAAACAAACAGCAGATATTTTAAAACATGAGGCTTCCTATGAGACTGCACCTTTTTTACAGTGTAGCTGGTAAACTTTGTTGGATGCTATGCTTATGAACTAAATTACTGAGGTTCATGTAAGCAACTTAGTAGCTTAAAGAGCTGATTGAATGCATGTATGAATTAATGAATATAAATGCAGTGGTTGCATAGCTTGGTAAATTCACCTCAACACTTCAACTCTATTTATTTCTTGTCATGATTTTGACATGTCATGCTTTTGTCATGTAATGCTTTTGAGAAAACTACATGACAAGCCACTGTTGGGTTAGGCATCTTCAGCTGATGAACCCTGCACCTTGGGAGGGCCATGATTCTCTAAGGTAAAAGGAGAAAGAGAATAATTTTCTACAAGGAGAAAGAAATAGTGATCCAGCGGGAGTGAGACACTACCAGTCTAGTTGCAGCACCATGAAATACTTCCCAGTTTCAGCAGTCCACATTAATAGTAGTGTCCTGTGTTCATACAGTACAGTTGCCATTTTCAACTCATTCTCTGATAAACTGCCTTGTCACAGATCTGTGGGAATCCATAGGGACCATGTTATGGTCTGAGCAGAGCCTGAATACTTTCTTCCATCTGTCACTTCCAAGAAGGTAATGATTCATACTCAATTAATTCAAAAAGAGTGACTGCTCATTTATTTTTTAATCATAAATTTCCCCACAATTTTAATTTAAGTTGTGCTCCAGGCCAGAGCATACAACATTCTACCTTGGTCTGATGTGAGTTTAGAAAAGAGCTTTCTAAGGGTACTGCAGCAATGCTTGGTTTTGGATCAGAGTCTAATTTGTTGCTGAGTCACAGGTGACTAAGAATGTCCAATTCTGTCTCATATTTAGATTTTACCCACTTGCTTTAATTTATGCAAAAAGTGAAAAAGCAGCAAACAGACATTATTAGGCATGCTGGTGTACTTGGGTTGTGTCTCACCACAAAATCTGGAATGATGCTTTTAACCACATGAAGCTATTTTTCTGACTATTTATCTTTCTACAAAAGGACACATAGCACACAGTTCAGGAGGACAGTGTGCTGCAGTTTATTGCTGAAGTGGAAATAACAGTGGAAGTTCAACACCTAATTTAGCTTGCTACTAGTTAGGAGTAATATAAAGTTCTTGACCTCAAATTTGTAGTAATTGATGTAGCATCAACAAGGTGTTTGGGCAAATTGATAGCCATCCCTACTGGAGAAAACACATAAGTGATAGATGTTACTTTGATACATCACCTTTTATCTGGACAAGATGAGCTGTTAGATGAAAGACATGCCATGCTGAGGCTTTGCACTGTGCTGGGCATGAGGGGCAGCTCTGAGCTCCACATAGCAAAGCAATATGAACAGCAGCAGTAATAGACTTCTTTTGGCATTGGAATTTCAGGTCTAGAATATGAAAAAGTCCAGTTATTTTCCAGGTCTGATCCTAAAGCAGAGCATCAAGCAAGGCTTTCAAAAGGCCCGGTAAACTTAAGGCAATAGGGAGAATAGCAAAAAAAAATCTCATTCCTTATTTATATATATATGTATATTTATAGCTTCATATGACTTATGAATAAAGTAAAAGTCACTTTATGTATAAGCAATTGCATTCAGTATTAGTGAAATACAGAATCAGCATACTGGTAACATACCTTCAAAGTAAACTTTAATAAGTATAGAAGTTTCAGGATAAACATCAGAGCAGGGCTGAGCTTTGCTTCACTCTAAAAAGTCATCCCTCTAATGTCTGTGTCTCTGAATCAGATATTTTAATCCTCTTAGAAGACTTAAAATGATCCACTCAGAGAGTTACTCTGCCATTTCTATATTTAACTAATAGCAAAACTTTGACAGAAAATTCATTTTATCCACTAAATTCTGATAATGAAATTTCTTAAAGAAAAAAATTCGTCCATTTTACTGACAACCAAGGAAAGAAGACCTCTAAAGTTTAGCTTAAGACGTTTGAAGATTGGTGATGGATTTCTCTACCTTTGAATAAACCAAATTATTTGATATGTGTGTAGGACAACAAAATATAAACCTGCATGGACTGCTCATTCCGATGTGCTTGACAGACCATGCTCCTACTTTTATAAGCTTTTTAATTTCACTGGTATTAACATGGAAATAGCAAATGCAATAATAAATATAGAACAATTACTCTGGCAGCCAATTCCATAATCATCTCTCTTTGTCCCCAGAGTCAAGTGATAATTACTGGACACAAGTAGTGCTATCTTGCTCCAGCTGATGGATTTTCCTCAAGTACCTGTGTACGTCTTGTATCTGTGTACCTCATGTCTGCCTTGCTTGTGGACATTTACATGGGTATTTTTTTTGCCAGAGTAAATACATGGCAAGTAGGGCAGATTCAACCTGCAATGCACAGGCAGTCATGCAACTGAAATCTTCCTTCAGTCACTGTTGTAATAGATCAACATTCTCTAGAAACATTTCCCTGATGATACTGTCACCATGCAGACTTTACTACCACTTAAAATAGCAGTGTATGCCAGACTTTTGACCTACAAACCAGGACAGCAGTCCTTTGATTTTCCACCATTGATACAGTAATGTCATGCTGTTATTTTTAAACACTTGGAACGTACCATGCCACCCAATCTGGTATTAACAAATCTTACCTAGGAGGTTTCTTTTCTTCTGCTCCAGTGGAGCAGTTCATGCTGCTTTTTTCCTGTCTTTAGTTCAGCACTAGCATNGTTCATGCTGCTTTTTTCCTGTCTTTAGTTCAGCACTAGCATTTGAGATACAATCAGGAAAAATGGGGTTTTGTTTAAAAATGTGCTTGGTTTCTAAATATTTTTTAAGACTGATCGTGAATGATTATTAGAAATAGTAGGTATCTTTACAAATATACAAGAAATAAGATGAAATAAAACCAATTTTCCACTATTTAAGATAGTACCATGTTATCAATGGAAACAATATTGCATTCAAAGAAAAACTTGTAGCTTTTCTGTGTCCCTAACTGAAGCCTGAAGATGCTGCAGAGATTTTATACATCAGTCTTTGAAAATAAAGTGCATGATCATTCAAATACAGTCCCATGATGCATTCAAATAATTTGACTTAAATACTTACACAGTTTCTGACTACTGATTCACAACCAGATCTGATTTAGCTAATTTGTAGTGACTTTACCCATAGAACTGTAATACTCAGCCCCACTTACCTTTCAAATAAAGAAGTCAAATAACCCAAACACCTAAAACTAATGTATGACTGCTAGGGCTAATGCTATAGGCCTATTTAGTAAGCCTGACATCAGCCTTGTCTCTGGCACGAGCAGCACTCCCAGCTTCGTTTCCTAAAGTGGCATCCTCAGATGCACTGAGTCACCTCTGAACCTGTGGCTGAAGATGATAGTGCTCCTGGAAACATTTCTAACTTCCCACTCAGTGAACAAAGCTCCCTGTTTTGTTTGGCATGCACTCAGTGAGGTTACACTGAACCTCAAGGGAAGGAGGCTCTGAAAGACTGACATCTTCAGCAAAGTTGTGAGTTTTTCTTGCCATCTCAGAGGGGTTTGAAAGCAACTTTGCTTTCTGGCCTTAAGTGACAGAATAACTCTCTTGCTTGTTCAAAGAGAAGTTAGTGCTACTGCTGAAAGAACTGCTGGTATTTGCATTGATCTATGCTTCTGTTGGGATGAAGGAGATTTATCAGGCAAAAATTCCAACATTTTATTCTCGGCTGGTAGCCACCAGCATCCCAACACCCCCATTTAGAGTTCTGGGAAGGGATGTCATAGCATAGAGCAGCTATTCAGGGAACCACCTTGCAGAGATGAAGATGGGATGGGGCAAATAGACATCTTGGGAGAGGGAGACATGAACTACAGAGGGAGACCTTGTTACCCTCCTACAGTCCTCTCAAACTCATACCTTCTAATGAAATGGATAGAAGAGCTCATTAGAAGAGTCCTTAAACCAAAGTAGTTGATCTTCTGCTCTCTTGGTATATATGTATAGCAAGCACTCTACAATGACTTTTTCTACAGCAGCAGTTGTTTCCATCCTACTGTCTTGAATTTCTGGTGATGCTTCTGCCTGCTTGAGGATGGTTTTCTAATGCAGCAGTCCCAGCAGCAGCAGGTCCAGTTCTATGCTTTAAGGCATTCTTGCCAACAACATCACGGATCTTCTTGACTCCTTAACAGACAAAAAAAGGACTGAAGTTTGAAAATCACCACTTTAGGTTTTAATACTGAACTTATGCCACTTGCAAACATGGGATTTCTAAGTGAATCACTGAAACACAGTAAAACTTCCAGGGACTGGAGAAATCTAGGCAGGAACTGCAGCAATAAAAAAAAAATAAATAAAATCACATACTCTGTCATTTTACAGTCTGTACAGTTTTTGTGACATGGCATAATACTTTAAAAATGTTTCCCTATTTTTGTAAAGACAGACAAGCCACAGCTCTCAGAGGTCTTCTTGTTGTAACAGAGCTTCCCAGTGAGAATTTTGGAATATGAATGTCTCACATCAGCTTCACCTCAGCTATGTGTGATGCAGTTGTGAATCTTAAAGGATCAGGTCTCTTTTTAGATATCTTTCCAATAAAACAATTTAAGTGTATGAAGAACTCTGCAAAATTGAGGTTTAGGTCATGACATGTTATACTCTGCCATGCCAGTGGCTTCAGTATCCACCAGTACATTGACAATGGTATTCCAAATAAATTGTTATAGAGATGTGCTCTTCTTGCTGAGACACTGAACAGAATATTTGAGCCTATTGACTCCTTTTTCTAAAGCAGGAAGCTTCTCACACTTGGTCCTATATTTAGTAATAATAGAGGATTTACATAGAACACTTAGAGTAAACAGACTTATATGGCAGCAATAATAAGGGTTCTCAAATTAAATGTTGATGCTTAATACTCCATGTGAACTGCAGAAATGTAGGTTACTCCAGACAGAGTACACTCCGATGTTATCCACTATTTGCAGAAAATCAATGGATGACAGAATTTCCACTTCACAAAGCAAAAGGTACTTAGTACATTTTACTTAGACTCCATTGGATGCCTTAAATTTTAGCTTTCATATTTTCCAGATTCTGTACTGCATTGTTTTATAACACTGAATGTCATATAAAGTGTTAGCAAGTTCTCTTCACAGGGTAATTAGACACAACAATCCTTTTCTAGCCTGAGAACCAAGGACACTATTGCAGTTTCGAGCCCAAAAAGTATAAACAATGGTGAATTGAGGAGAGCAATCTGGGAGGATGGGACTTCATTACCTGAAGCTGTAATTGGACAATTAATCCCGATATGTAAATGGACCAAAACTTATAAAAGTGTGAAAACTCATGACCTGTTGTCCATCTTGGGTGTAGCTTTGGCCAGGCTCTTGTACTGCACAAGGTGTGTCCTTTGAAGGCCTTTTAATTTAATAAGTACCTACTTTATTCCTTTAACTCTGTTTAGCCTCTGTTCTAGGTAGCCTCTCAAGGCATCACCTTGAGAAAATATGATGTGGGTATAAAATCTTTCACTGCTTGTGCTTTACCCACAGGGCTTAATTAGGTCTGATGAAGGTTAATAACTGTGAATAGGTAAATCTCAAGTTTACAATGTCTAGATTTTATCTGAACGAACACCTTCTACTTCAGAGGCCAATTGTTCTGCTCTCCTCCATAGTGATTAACTGAGTGATCTGCTCCCAGGGCAAGCAGCCTAGTGACCCCTCTGCTCAGGCTTGAAAGGGCTGTCTTCCAGGAGGCATCAGGAAATCCCTAACTGCAATATGCTACTTTTTAGTTCTCAGGAGAAGGATTTCACTGCATTGCTGTGTCTGGTGAGTGAGTTCTCTCCTCACACACACCTAAAAGATTTTAATCATGTTATTTAGATGGCAAGGGCTACTGTATCCCTCTGCATCAGAATGATGAAATGGACTGTCCTTTTTTTTTCTGCAAAAAGCTTTGCCTTCGAGCATTTCCAGGAGTGTTTTCTTTTTCCAATCAAATGGCTTCTAGAAAACCTGTTTAAATTCATTGCTTTTCCTTGCATATATACTGCAGAATTCCAGAAAGCAACTAGTAGGAGTAGCCTCCATTCTGGACACTTAGCACTTTCATCCATAAAACATCTCACCCATAACAGCTGTTCCTCATCATGTTCCTATAGGTAAAGCATTAGAGCTAGATAAATAACTCACTACCAACAGTTTAAAGAATTAAACCCCATTTTGCCTGTAAGCTATTGCCAACTCACTTCCATGTTTGTTTTTTTTCCTTCCTGTCTCCGTCTCTCCACTGCACTGTTTGCATAACATGTGGAATTGGGATTTCTGGTGCTCTTCCTTAGGACATGTGGCACTATATGATCCCTTGACCACATATGGAAATTTTGTACATCAAAAATGGATACGGCCGGTGGTTCTTGTTCAAGTTCTTCAGGAAAACTGCATTGTCTTCAGTGTATTGCTTTGTTGATAAGTTGACAAATTGCACAATGTTCAGTGAGGGACTTCCCACTTTCCCCCCCAAGAAACCACCCTGCTCATGGCCACACATTCCTATCTTTTCTCTTGGGCTGGCTCTGGTGGTTGCCAGGCCTGTCTGTGAACTGCCATGGGCCTCCCTGAGAACAGAAAGGCAAAGCAGAGAAGGCTGGCCAGCCAGCTGCTGTGTTAGCAGGTTAAACTGACTCATGGAAAAGAGTGAAGAGCGCCAGAGCTGGAGCAAGACGGAACAGTTGATCTGGGTAGGACAGAGGCTAGGGAGTAAGGAAAGCAGGGCCAGTAATGCACAAGAAGACAATGCCCCTTCTGAATGTGTCTCCCAGTCAATTCTTCTTTATGGTGATGGGAAACAATGACACTTTTCTATTGCTTCCTTTTCACTGAAGGGGGTGAGCAGTCTTAGTGTTGATAGGAATCATGGATAAATAGTGAAAGTAAGAATATAACAAAGTATTTTTATAATATTTGACCAACAGATCTCTCACCTCCTTCATTAGAAGCAGGAAACTGTGTGTTGTACATTTTCATTTATTTAAGGAATCTTTGTCATCTGCTATTTTCCATGCCTCAGTCAATACCCTCAAGGGTTTGCATTGCACCAACTCTGGTAGTCCTCAGACAGAAAATTCATGAATGTAAGACAGATAGGACAATCCAGAGCTGAAGAAAGAAACTGAAGAAGAAAGTAGTGAAATGGATAATTTCCCAACAACTCCTCATCATGTTGTATATATAATTGAAAATCCAAAATGAGGTTATTCATAATGTGAGGCCACATAGCTATCATCTATTGCTCTCTTTAGGGTTTTTCATGAAATTTTATTTACTTTTCTAGCTTATCAGCATAAATACATGCAGAAAATAATTTTGTAAATCCTAGAGGAATTGCATGACAGAAAAAGCACTCAGTTAATTATCTTTTACTGGAAATATGTTGCTCTGGATTGATTGCCTTGTTTTGGAAAGCACTTGTACATGAAATATTTGATGAAGAATGACAATAAGAAGCAGAAAATCCAAAACCCAAGAGAAGTGATAAATCTGAAGGAAATAGAGTGAGGTAAATAAAGCACAGAAAAAATAAAAGAGCTTTTGTCTCCAGGAAAAGGTGGTGAACATTGTTAGTCAGTTGACTCATAGTCAGACCAGGTTGTTGAAGGTTTTGATTCAGGAGGTTGCTCAAACATGTCCCTCTGCATCTGAGTAATTCCACTGGGATGACGTACATATTTAATTCAAACATGTATTTAAAACACTTGCCCTCTGAAAGATATAGTACATAAAAACTGAGTAACACTTCTTGGTGTGATGCTAAAACAGCCACACACTCTGTGCCAGATGCAATTCTTAGAACTGCTGCATCTGGTCACATGTATATGTTCTAGTTTTTGTCTGCATTAGCAACATCTGCAAGTTTTGCTCCTTTTAGCTGGGAGTTAATCCAGTGCTCTATTTTGGGAATTACTCTGCTGCCAGAACACCGCTAGCAAACTACCTCCATTCATACCAGGAGAGTTCATAATCTGTTCTTCTAAACTTTTTCTTAATTATAAGGAGCTTAAAACTGTGAATAGTACTATTAAGTCATTGAATCTCACTATTTTTTTGCTAATTACTAACATTATTTCTATTTTGGGGGGTATATTTTCATCTTTGGAATTCAATCAGATTTTCTCCTATAAAGCCAAGTTTCATCATTATTCTGTGCAAAAGCTGAATTTTAAAGCAAGCCAAGACAGCTGGCATGACATTGGCCTTCCTAATTCAAGGACACAAAGGATTACCCTAAATGATAAGTATTTTCTATTAACCAAGGGTTTGGTGGGGTTTTTTGATTGATTCATACTTGCCTCACAGCAATTATATGATTCATACTTGCCTCACAGCAAGGTCTCTGCTCAACTTGGTGTTTCCTGGAAGCCCTTTGGTTAGTAAGAGCTGAGCATTGAACCATGCAGTTTGTCACCTGCCACACTATTTACAGAGCCAATAGATGGGAACAAAATAGTGCAGAGCAGAAACTGTCAATAATTCACACTTAGTGACTGCTGACATATAAGGTATCAACAAGAAAAGTTCAAGTTCCAGCATTTCCATTCATAAGCAAGAACAGATTATCTTTCTTTCAGTTCTTGATTCCTCCACAGATTTTTCTCCAATTATACATTAAAAAAAAAAAAAAAGAAAATATTTTTTTGGAAACCAGAAATTACTGTGTTCCCTATAAAACTTGGAATTGTAATAGTTGGTGTGACAGGAATGCTAGAGCTCCTGCCTTCAGGAATTGAAGGAAACAATGGAACAAATGGTTCCTTGGGCAGAGGAAGCAAAAAGCCTGGTGACGAACTTATCTTTCTTCCACTCTTTCACTCTCTTAACTCTTTGAGTCTCTGATTGCCCAAGAAAAATAAGATTGTAATTTAATTTGTCTTCTCCCCCAGTGGAACTAACAGCCTTTTACCATCTCACTTTGTTTTCATCAAACTCAGAGAATCTTTGTCAAATCTGATTGAAATTCAGCAATGGATTAGAAATCAGAAGACCAGCTTGTACCTACATGTGCAGAATGAGTGATGAAACAAGCCTCATTTCAATAGGAGATCAAGATAACATCCTCCCACTCAGCAAGATATTTCTGAAATTTTACTCTGGAAATCATGGCAGTTCTGTCTGCCACAGAGGAAATGTCCACAATCAAAAGCAACTAAATGTCCAAAATCAAATGTCAACTAAGGCAACTCTTTATTCCACTAACTCAGGATAATGGGTATGAAAATTAGGGGTGAGAAGACACAGTGCCACCTCACAGTACACAGTTTGTGCCATGAGCGAGTAAGCGCAACTGAGCACGGCTGAGGGTAGCAGGTGCCACCCGCTAGGGTTGGCCACAGGGGATGTCTGAGTGGAGTACAAGGGCTAGAATTGTTTGAGGCTCTGTGAAAGACCACAGCCTCATATGTTCACACAAG
Organism: Anthoscopus minutus; assembly: GCA_013399455.1. Classification (NCBI taxonomy): domain Eukaryota; kingdom Metazoa; phylum Chordata; class Aves; order Passeriformes; family Paridae; genus Anthoscopus; species Anthoscopus minutus. Next base: position 6,468 of record VWYI01049299.1, on the reverse strand, counting down.
TCTTGCCCAATGTCATCCTCATTTTCTGACAGTCTCAGTTTAATATTGCATTTTAGACAGGGTTTGAATGAAAGATGCTTTATAATATCCTGCAAAGTCCTGAGTGGCTCCACTGGAGGTTTCCTCATGTCTTTGATGAAAGACCCCTGGCTATGTAAAAATCTTTCTTGATTAGTGAAGTCAGCTGCTGTTGGGATGATTTGGGTTGGATTTATTTCCTCTTTTAAATTCAAATTACCTCTAAATAAGTTTTCAAGGCACTGCCTATAGATTAAAGGATAGGAGGAATGTGACACAGAATATTTCAGTAGAAGATTTTCTTCAGAAAACTAATCACTTGGGATTCTAGTCCTGTTAAATGAGTTATCTGAACAGGCTCAGAAGTTTTAGCTGCAGTATATCTCTGGCCCAAAAAGTTACTGAGCACAGTTAACATTCCATAGAGGGCAGCTCAACAAGGACACCATGTGCCTCATAAGGAGTAGTTGGGATGTTGGAAATCACATATTTTGTGCTCTCATGCCTTACCTGTGGTTCATTTTTCCTCCTGCCCTACCCAGGAAGGCTTTTCTCATTAAGACTTGGGGAACAGGATACGTTCAGGAGGACTTGGGAGGTCTCATACAAAGACAGTGTATGTGGCTGACTGCTCATCAGCAGCCCTGAGTCCTTCACTCCCAGGCACCTGCTGGGATGGGCAACTAAGTGGGAGAGCTGAGGGGGTGGCTAAAACCAAGTTCCTTGGCAGATGAAAGGAAAGTGTGGTGGCAGAGGAGTGGAGAAGATACGTGTGCCGCAGCAGCAAAGAAATTAAGGGAGAGAGCTTGGCAGCTGGACATTTGAGAGAGAGATCAGGCAGAGGAACAGCAGAGGTTCTCTGCAAACACCTGAAAAGGAGGAAACAGGTTTCAAGATTCACTTTTTCAAGGACCTGTATATGCAAGTCACAGGCTCATTTTAATTTTACACCTTTTGGAAATTCAGGGCTGTGAATGAATTGTTATATGACACTCTTCTAGCCTCTTGATTTATTTTGTTTAAAGGACAGGTTTAAAAAGAGGCACCTCTTTTGGAAGTTTGATAATAAAGGAGGGCTGCATTTAAAATATATTTTTTAACAGGAAGGAGGCAGTAAATAACAAACATATCTATAGGTTTGTGCTCCCTTACATAATAGAAATACCGAGTGCGTTTTTGTACAGGTTAAGAAACAGTGACATTTCTTCTATCGTAAAATTCCCTCACGCTGCTTTGAACACGTTTTATGAACTAACTTTAGGGCTCTATGTAAATCTGCTCAGTATTCTGAGAAAGGAGAGGGTTATTAATCTGGAAAAGGTGTCTTTGCTTAGAGCCAACTTTAAAATCTGTTTAAAATAGGAATTTTTAACAAGTGAATAGTATTCCCTCAGTTACCTTTAGATTAACTTTCTTTCATAGGTACTGGGTAGAGCCAGTACAATTTCACTCCCGGAAAAAAGTTTTTACATCCCTGAACAGATATTAAACATGATCACTATAACATCAGTGAATTTGACAAGATTCAGCCCACATAGTTTGTTCCTCTGGAGCTGACAGAGCACTTGCTAGCTCTTATATCCCAAACTAATAGAAAAAAAAGACTGAATGAGCTCCCACAGCTCAAGCAAATGAAGTCAAATACTACACAACTGTAAGAAAAATAATAAGGATTCAGTCATCAGTGAACATCCCAATTCTGCTGAAACAAAATTTCTCAGTGAGCCAAGTGCAAGGCATGTTTAATTCAATATTGTTGCCAAATCTTGACTGGCTAAGGAGAGCTCTATCTTCAAGTCTTCAAATCTAGCCCACTCCAGCTTCATGCAGTGATTTGGTCACCTGCATTATCTTGCAAATGTACCTACTTTTACTGGTAGTAATGACAGTAGTAATGACTGGCAGTAATGACTGGTAGTACTGGTGCTGCCAATGTCAGGTTTCAATGAAAGAGTTGTCATGAATCTGAATTCATGTTATACTAATTTGGTGATTTAAAATTTGAGCCTATTGATAAGCCTATTTCTTTTACACTTTGGCGTGATTTTAAATGTTTGATTATTTAATTTACTTAGTGAAACTGAAGTAAATTAGCTTGATACTGTTTAAGTTGGAACATAATTTTAATGGTGTAATTCAGAGAAGACAGGCAAATTAATGGACTTTAGCTGTTCCTTTGGATCTTGGACATTTGAGCCCACTGGTTTCCCATTCTGACAGTGATGCTGGTAGGCTGTTGCATAATGTTGTATTTTCCTATTAGTCTCCCCTGAGCTAAAGCTAAAGGACATGCAAGAGGCAGAACCTTACTGAGTCATAGCACATCTGCCTGCTTTTGTCAAGCCAGACCCACCCTGATCACAAAAGTCATCATGTAGCAGGAAGGCACACAGCCTTCCTATTAGCATCATATCTGAAAAATCCTGTGCAGAGTCTGACAGACTGGCCTGAAACTGAAGCCTGGCAACTCCTTTGCTTAAGGCATGTGCAAGATGCCTGGGGCTGATTCCATATGAGACCCAGATCCTTTTGTCCTTTATCTTCCATGCCCATGTGTGCTGGTTTTGGTTGGGGTTTTGGTTAATTTTCTTTGCAGTGGATGGTATGGGGCTATGTTTTGGATTCGTGCTGGACAGAGGTTGATAAAATAGAGATGTTTTTGTTAGTGCTGTGTGGGACTTACACAGAACCAAGGCCTTTTGGTTTTCACATTGCTGACAATGAAGTTGTGGCTGTATGGGATGTTGGGAGGAGACACGTCCAGGACAGGTGACTCAGACTGGGCAGAGGGGTATTCCAGATCATATGACATCATGCCTAGCCATATAAACAGGGAGGGAAGAAAGAGAAAGCACAGAGATATGTATGGATTGATGACATTTGTCTTCCCAAGTAACTGTACCATGTAATGGAGCCCTGCTTTCCTGGGAATGGCTGGACACCTGCCTGCCCATAGGAAGCAGTAAATTCCTTGTTTTGCTTTCTTTATGTGCGTGGCTTTTGCTTTCCGTATGAAACTTTCTTTAACCCAACCCACACGTTTTTTAGCTTTTAGCCTTGCTGTTGTCTCCCCAATCCCACTGCTGGGGGACTCAGTGAGCAGCTGCTCAGTGCTTGGTGGCAGGCTGGAGTTAAACCATGACACCCTGATTTTCCATGCCTTTGTTGAGCTCTCATCCTTCATACTTCATGCTGAACCAGAGGAAACACCATGGTTAGCCTCTGTACAGCCATCATTCTCACTTTCACATAACCATCTTATACCTATAGTTAAAATTGCAATGCTTTCTTCTCCCAATGTTTTGGTGTCTTCTGCTATTCTGAGACATTTCATTCAAGTATCCCTTTCTTTTCCAGTACCACAGTGGTGATATCTGAGATATTTATATGTTTACTGTGTTTTAGCATTAAAAGAACAGGTCTTATTTTGTTTTGTGTCAACTTCAGAAAATGTAAAATCTAATTGCTTCTACCCATGGCCCCTCTTGTTTTATCAGATCTTTAAAAAGGCTTTGACTAACATAATCCTCCTTACTGTCAAATATATCTGGATATGGCTAGTAACAGTGTTGCTCTGTCTGTGTTATACTTCAGAAAAACTAATTTTAGGGCAGTGCTGCATCTATTATTGTTAACATTTCCCTTTATACTAAAAACTTTAAACAGATTATCGTCAAATTGTTGAAGATTTGCATACTGGACATTAATTCCTTTTTTTCCGCCTTTGTTCACAGTTGTAATATGTCTCTTTATGCAGGCTAGGTCAGGTGCAGCCCCTTGGAGGGTAAAGCAGATGGCTCCTGTCTATCCAGCAGCTGGGCATATGTGGGTGGAAAAACTTTGCAAGACAGCTGAGTGTGGCACACAGAAGTGTTACAGCAGAGAACTGGGATCCTGCAGCTCAGTAGGAGCAGACAGACAGACTTCAGAGGCTGATTGAAAAGACTGCCTAGGATGAGAGTCAAGTTTGTGACAAACTAAGAAAGTCACTGAATTGACCGAAAGCAAACCTGTAGCCAAGTAAGACATATTTAGGAAACTTTCTTTATTTATAATCTGCTTGAATTAGTAATTTTGTGATTTTTCTTTTCAATCTTTTGGTTTTGGTTCAAGGTTTAATAAAAAATTGCTTCCTGAGTTTCAAAGTCTTTCAATCTTCTTTGGGGATCTCATTATAAAGAAAAGGTCTAGGCAGTTCCCTTGCAAAACCTTGGCTGGCTCTCGTTTCTGTCACAGTTAGGTAGTTAAGAGACACTAAATATCTCCCTTGCTCATAACAGCTGATCATAATTAGTAACTTCAGTGCAACAAAAGACAGATTTCCATGAAATTCAGTATTTGTACCATTTTCACAACTTAATGACACCATCTTACAAGGCCCATGTGAACTGAACTGTATTCAAAAACCTGTCAAAAACCTGCAAGTACCATGCTCTAGAGGACCCTGCTTGAGTAGGGAGGCTGGACTAGATGACCTCCACTCCTCCTTTCCAGTCCTACCTGTTCTGTGATTCTGCAAACAAGCAGGAAGTACAGCAGTACTAGTTTTGGACTATTAAGTCTATTTCAGATCTGGGAGTTTCTGCAGTTAATACCTCAAGAGGAATCTTAGTCAATAGTTTATGTTCCTACCTAGATCACTGGCTCTTTGGGGCTGGTGGTAGCAAGCCTTGGCTGTCTTCTCTCTCATAACTAAGGGTAGGTAAAACTGATCCAGGTAGGCATTGCCGAGATGTTGCTTGTTGTGCCTTCATACTGAAAATTTGCACCTGACTTGGTGTTTGCTCCTTGTCCTGAATCCTGCAGTGTTGATCACCTGGTATTTGAGTCTTGGTCACTCCTTTGCTTTTGTCTTTGTTTTCATGTAGTTCCTGATATTAGTACTCCTTGCTGACAGTCCAGCCAACATCAACTCCTTCTTATTGTCCTAGAGATCAGTGTCTCTGCAGGGGTGTCAGGATCTTGGCATATCACTCTGAGCTTCATATTTCACAAGGGTAGTGGGTGATTTACAATAAAATAAATAAATAATAAAAATAAATATCACAAAGTAGAAGTCTATGTTTTGTTGCAAATTATGGTGAAACTTCCTCATCTGGTCCATCATGATATTTTTGCAATGTATAAAGAATATTTTCAAAAATAATACTCATTTCATTATGTACAAAGTTTCCTCACCTCTTTGGGGCCCCAACCTAATGTGGAGTTACTGATTCACTGGGAAAAAGATCTCATACTGAGAAATTTTCAAATTGACAAGCCATCCCTTAAGGGTTGAGTATCTTCTAAAGTGCTGGAGAAAAAAAGAAGTGACCAGCCCCGATATAATTAAATCAATTTGGTGCTCAGTATGTCTGCAAATGATATGGAAGGTGATCCACAGAGACTTTGTAAACATTTGGTAAAGAAAGAAATGTAATGATACAAAAATGGGAAATAATAACAGCAATGAAAATATCCAGGTGGCTCATCTAAAAATAATATGTTTGAAGTTTGCTTTTATGTGAAGCAAACCTTAACTGAAGGAAAAATAATCCAAGCTAGGTATTCTGAGGAATAAAAGCAGCAAATGGGGCATGACTGAAAAGAAAACAAAACTAAACAAGTAAGCTCACCTGCAGAATAAAGAGCCATAATTGGTGTTTAATGCATTCTGCACTCTGATATTGATGCTGGCTGTGATAAACAGAGGAAGGAATAGATATTTCAGAAAACAAAAGGGTGGGCTAAAAATGGGTAGATAGAAAGAGGGAGAGATAGGCACATGCATACATGAATAGATATTATATGCAGATATACATGCAGGCACATGTGTACATGCAGGTACATCTAGCTTGATTTCTTAATGAGACTCTGCTGCAGTGATGTGTCAGTGAACTGCACTGTGTCAATAAGGTCATTCTGAGGCATATATGTGTGCTGAGAAGCATGAGACTCCCCATGTGCTTAGCTTGTAAGCATCCATATTTTGGTTTAGAAAAACAATACTTTGTAAGCTTTTCTTCATTACTCAAAAGTTTATGAAGAGCTGTGCTGACTCAGACCAGAGTGCTGGCCCAGTATTCTGTCCCAGCCGTGGACATAAGTTGATTCCTAGGGCAAAGAATAGGTCAAACACGTGATATTTACCCTCATACATTCTCAGCAGTCAACCACTTCCAGCTCTGAAGATTTCATAAACTTAGTAGCCTTCAGTGGAGTTTTATTCCAAATACTCATTTATCTTCTTCTTGTATTCATGTAAATTTTTTGGTATCCAAAATGGATTGGTCTTTTAGAAAGAGTTTGAGTGCTCTGATGCATTTTGTGGGAAGAGCTATCTCCTTTTCTTTGTTTGCATCAAGCATGTATCAGCCTTATTTCATGACATCAAATACACCAGTCATACACAATAATATTATTAATATGTCTGTATAAATATAAAAAAATAAAAATAAAAATAAAAATAAA
>VWYI01049293.1:0-12930 GCA_013399455.1 Anthoscopus minutus | reverse complement strand
ACAGATAGTCAAAGGATATATCTGATTTATTAGGTTCAAGGAAAATTTGCAAGTTGCAAGCCAACTCAAGGATTCCAGGGCATGAATTCCATGAAGTAGCATTTGTTCTTCAGGGGTTCCAAATCCAAATCTTTAACAGGATATTTTTGACCCTGCCACTATACTGAACAAAAGCACCCAAGATAGTAAAAAAAAAATTAAAATTTTATTTTCCAAAATCTTCTATAGATTTTTCTAAATGGTTTTTTAAACCCGTTTCTTTGAACTCTTCATGAGTTTAAGCTGGAAAATGTGTTATCATGACACTAGAAATTCTAGTTTAGTTTTCTTGTGCTTTCTGAAAATACCAGACTCTGCAGAGAGGATTTAACAATATTGTCACTGCTGTCTCATGGAACAGTTGCTTAAGTAGTTTTCTCTGAGCTTAAATCCAAGATTATTGCTGTTTCCAGAGAACAATCTTATTTGAGAGAGTTCATATTGCAGGTTCTCAAAGCAACCCTGATTTATATCTTTAAAACTTAATGCTTGAAATACCACAAACTGTCACATCTAAAGTCACTCCAGAAGTGTTAATGACAGAAAAATACTGACTTGAAAATCCTTATCTATTTGATAAAAGAGCAGGGTAGAGAGATGTCTTACATCGGGGGCAAAATGAGAGTCAGGACACAGCAGACTAAATTTCTCATTCTGTTGTTCTCTCAACTTCTCTGAGTTTGTTAATATTTATCTGCCCAATTTATAGGGTTCAGTCACTTCTCAGAGCTCTCCCACAAGCCAGTCATTTTAATGTTAACCAAATACTGAACTCACTGCAAGGCAGTAAGGAGTAGAAGTAGTTTATTGACTGAAATATTCAGTCTATAAACATGCACAGTTAGAGGGCATCTGTTATAAAAGAGTGACAAAGTAGAAAGAGGAAATTAGCAGATTTGAAAAAATGAGTAATTCTCTGACATAATTAGTAGAATGCACACTATTCAGCATAGGATTTGTATTTACTGGAATAAATCTTATCTAGGATCAAGATAAGATACAGAAAAATGTATATTTACAAAGGCACAGAAAGCTCTACTTTTCAATCCTTAGAAAGAAATGGTTTTTGAGCCTTATTGACATCTTCAAGTTGGTTCATCTAAAACTTTAATATCATTCATATTACATAACAAAAGTCACTTGGGTGCCAACCCCACGAGTCTGTCAACAGCAAAATTCTGCATCTCTTGATATTTCACCTGTAAAGATGAAATGTAAGAAACCAATGAGTGGTCCTAGCTCTGTTTAATTCATAAGAAAGGATGGTATAGAAAAATCCCACAGTCTCTAAGATCATACAAGGGATGTCTGCCAATATCTGTTTATGTTCCATCAATTACTTGCAGGTTTTTTTGAGTATACTTTTTCCATTTCTGTTTTTAAGACTATAAGACTAAATCTGGTTGTTTCAAGAAGCCATAGATATTTCAGTGTGGCTAGTGTGTAGAGAAGCATTGATTGTTTAAGTTTTGTGGTCATTTCAAAACAGCATTTTACTGTGGATATGTAACTATTTGCGTTTGCTTTATCTAGTAATTTCAGATTTCTTTCCTTCCCACAGCCACAGGTATTAATGAAAAATAATTTAAAGAAATATTTGGCAAATTTATAAGGGATCTGAACCATCTGTAACAAAGGGGAGACATAAATAGGTATTTGGAGTACTAGACAGCATGCACCCTGCTATGCAGAAAGTAGAAGTTAATTGAGAATTAAAATCCTTCTAGGAGCAGCTTAATTCACTTGTGATAGCTCCATAACAATTATTAAATCTTCATTTGCCATGTAGATTTCCTTGCCTACTGAGAAGTTGTATAGATTCTATATGCCAGCACTAGAATCAATATAATATTCTGTGATTCAGTAACAGTGAATTCTTCTTGCAAACATAATTCATCAGGATTCTGGCAGCTCCCAGACATATAATGGATTCCATTAAAATAGAGATTCATGTTTTAATTTGTCAGACTACTCCAGACTTATTCAAATGTGGCAAAACCCCAATAATTACTCTTGCAGCCCAAGAATGGCTTAGTCTAACCCATGAAACTGGCTGCTCTTCATGGAAGTGTTATTGATCATGATGAATCCTTTAATTATCCACATAAATGATCTGTGTTCTTCTACAGAATATTCAATATAAATGTAATATTCTCAATTATATGAAGGCTCAATCCTGGCTGGAGTTTTTTTTTATAATTAAACCAAATAGCTGCAAAGTCCAAGACCAAATAGTGCTTGTTTGGGTCAGAAGCCATTGGGTAAATGGCAGCATTGTGTTAGCAAAATGAGAATGGTCTCATTTTGATCTTAAAAGACCACAAATTACTCACATAAAGTAAAAAAAAAACCAAAACCCAAAAAACCCAGAAGATTTCTTCATCTGATAAGCTTGTGTTTTCAGTTTTCCTTACAGAGTCAATGAAGTTTAATGTCAAAAAGATAACTATATACAGTAACTGAAGAAGAACTCTAGCTTTGTATTTCTGGATATAAGCTTAATAATGAATCTTAAAAATAATTTTATCAGTTATACACATGATTAAAATAGCTCCAGCTTTATAATACTTATGAGATAATTAAAGTAATTAGGAATTATATCTACTTGAACAGTCAGTCAGTAAAAGCAAATCTAATCACAACCAAAACGTTTTCTTCCCCGAAAGAAGAATTTTTCTCCTTATTACAGAATTTTGGTTAGCCTCTCATTTGTTTTCTTCAGACCATGATTAGAAGCATGTCAGTTGTTGGAAAGAACACATTAGGGATGATTTTACATAGAAAAAAAAAAAATCAATTTTTTGTATCAATCGCACATACATATATTTATGAAAATATTTTCAGTAGTAGAAGGAATTACCACCTACAAAGCAAGAAAGACTTACAGAACAGAGTTCCTGGATTGTGCAGGTTTGCCTTGACCACAAAAAAAGTTAATTCAATGATAATCACTTGTCCAGGCAACCACCCCTAATTTCTGAAGGCTAGACCAGGTTTGAGATGGACAGTGCAGTGAAAATCAGCAAAGTGATCTGATGTTACACACTTAGCTAAACTCAAACCACCAATTAACTACTGTTTGCATCAGAAGTTGTTTAAGAAATATGGAGTAGTTGGATTAGATGGCACATCTCAACAAAGAGTGTTTAATTTCTGTCACTCTCTGATCTGAGAGATTGTATTTTTTGAATGTAAATTTTGCATAAGTTCAATGAAAAGATCCTATGTCTTTTTTTCTGCACACCTCTAAGCTGTGACAGCCAGGAATGGTTTGTATTTGGTTTGGAAAACCTACAGACAGAAAAAAAGACTCAGCTGACTTGGACTGTACTATCAGAAGGATTTAAAAATAGCCCCATAATTTTTGGGAATCAACTAGAAAAGGAATTAGAAGAATGGAAATCCTTTAATCTGCAAGGGGCTCAGTTACAATATGTTGATGATATCCTGATAGCCATCAAAACTGAAGAACAGTGCTGAGACCTACCTGGAATTGTTAAACTTTTTAGGATTAAGTGGTTACAGAGTACAGAGGAAGAATACCCAAGTGATGAAGAAGACCATGACCTTTTTGGATTTTGAAATTCTCTGAGGTCAAATGAAACTAAGCATAGAAAGAATAAAAAGCTGTCTGCCAAATCCCAGAGCAACAAACTGTGAGAGAATCTTGTACCTTTGTTGGAATGGTCAGGTGGATTGGTAATTAGGGGTTCCCAGTCTGACATTCATGTGGACTTTTAAAAACTGACCATAAAGATTTTATTGAATGGATTGATCATACTCTGGCTGCATTCTAACACCTTAAGAAAGCATTAATGAGGGCTCCATCTTTAGACTTGCCAGATTGCAGGAGATCTTTTGGATTATTCACTTACAAGTGACAAAATACTGCCTTGGGAGCCCCAGCACAAATCCCAGTGAAACAGAGATGAGCCAGCAGATACCTTTAACAGCTTGATGATGGGAGCCAAGGGTGGCTGAGCTGTTTTTGAGCAGTCACAGCCATGTTGCTGTTGACACAGGAAGCTCCTAAATGGACTCTGGGACAAGGCACGATGGTCTCTGTACTACATATGGTACAGATAGGCTTGGAAGAAAAGGGGGATGCTGGCTGTCCCACAGCCCAGTGCTGAAGTACAAAGTGGTGCTAATGAAACAGGATTGCTCTCAAAACCACCTCTACTGCTGATCCTGCCATCTTTCTGTTGGCCACCAAACTGGGAAGTAATCCACAACGTGACTGGCTACAAATGATCAAAAAAGTTTATTCCAGCTGACTGGATTTAAAGGACAACCTGACAGAGAACCCAGCTTGGGAACTATACACAGGCAGAAGTGGCTTTGTTTGCAGTGGAAAACACATGTCAGGATATGTGGTATAACTTCCTTGAGCGAGGTAATTGAATGTAAGGTTCTAATGTCAGATGTTTCAGTGCAGAAACCCAAACTGGGTGTTCTAATGTGGGCATTGGGACTGAGCAAAAGGAAGAAAGTCGGCATCTGGACGGATTCTAAATTTGTTTTTGGCACAGTGTGCATCCTGTGGGGCAATTTGGAAGGACGGATGTTTGTTACTAGCACCTGGTACGTTGATAAAACGTGGGACACAAATACTACATTTACTGGGAGTAGTGTGAAAACCAGCTGAAGTTGCAATTATGCATTGTAGAGCACACCAGACAAAACAGGGCCAAAATGTAAGAATTACTTGGCCAACAGGGTGTCTAAAGAAACTGCAGAAAAAGACATCCATGCTTTGGTTCCACAATGAGAGACTAGCCTACCAGATTTTTAGCCAGAATATAGCGCTAAAGATTGTCAATTCATTGAAGCCCTAGAAGAGAGATTTCCACTCCTGTGGATGGGCAGTCACCCCTAACAGACAAGTAACAGCAGCTCCTGAAGCAATTATGAAAGAAATAGTAGACAGAGAACACCAATCTACACACTGGAGTGCAGAAATGTTGTTAAAATACTTACAAAAGACAGTAATTAGCTACAAGATGACTGAGACTGTATATTCAAAGATTTAAAATCATGGCACACGTAAAATGAATAACCCAAATACTGTGGGGCAAGTGATAATAGGGGCTAACAAATCTGGTAACTCCCTGGAAGATTAGTGACAAGTTGACTTTACAGAACTTCTACATAAAGACAGCTGTAAATGTATTTCAGCCTGGCTGATCTGGGTATCACTGGGGCTCTGTGGCTGCTGTGCCCTGAGGGGCCCATGTCCTCATGCTGGCCTCAGCTGTGAGGCTGAAAACCCTGAAACATCACACTTCTGGGGTGGCAGAGAGGAATTTCTGTTGTCTCCAGGCTCTTGCTACATTGTCCTTGTGGGAGAGGGCAGGGCCGAGGTGTGGAGGGCCCTTTTTCTGCATTTGAGGTGAGTCCTCCTGCAGTGGGTGGTGTGGTTTGGCTTGTCCCAGGGCAAATGGCACTGCTCTGTCTGGGTGATGGGAAAGGGCTAAGCAGAGATATTTTCTGCACCCTGAGCACCTTTGTTGCAGGCAGGATAAGAAGGAGCTGTGGCTGAAGCTCTGTATTGTTTGGTGCTTTACAAGTACCGTGCTTGATGCTTTCAAGCTTTTCCAGCCTTGTGGAGCAGTAGAGTGTTTTACACCTAGCATGTGTGACACTTAATGTCAAAGTAACTGCTGCTTCTTCCCAGGTGGAGAAAGGAAGTTACAACGATGAAGAGCTGCCCTTGTTTTGACTTTTTTGCAGATTTGGTTATTCAATTAGTGCTTGGACCTGAGCTCCTAACCTTGTTTTGCTCAGATCATGAAGAGCAGAAGACACTGTTACAGCTGTGTGACTAAAAGGGTGTGGTACTTGCATTCTAGACCACTTTTTTCTGGGTTTTAGATCACTTTTATCAGTCAAGGTCCTCTGGAAAGCGAAGAAATAAACCTTGAGCAATTACATATAAACCAGATAACAAGGATGTTTTTATTTAGCAGTAATCTAAATCACTTTAGCCTTGAGTGCTACAGGTAAATTGGACAGTCTTCTGAAATTCCTTTATTAAACATGGGGTAAATGTTGCCCCTGAATGATTTGAGTGTATTCCAGTATGTCACACAAATAAGACATTTATATATTTCCACTTAATATTGTGGGGGTAGTTTTCTTGCTATTTTTTTTTGTACACAGATGGAGTCTGTAGAGCATGTCTATTATTCTGCTGGTGTGATGACTAGTTAGGAAGCTAGTCTTCATGTTTTATTCCTGCTCTTGCAAATTGCTAAGAAAGCTAAATCTAATAAAGTGTGCTTAGAGTTCACTGATTTACCCTTCTGGCCACAGTTTTGCACAGTGGGCATTTGTAGAGTGTACTGAACTGAAATTGCAGTACTGGGTAATCCACATAGAAACACAGCTTTCAGAAAATCAGTACAAAATGTTGACTGCTGCTACTCATCATTCCTGAAGGAGGTGTTGAACATTTTCTGTTTCATCAGTTGGGTGATTTTAATATCACCACCAAGGGTATTAATATCAAATGATGTAGTTTTGCTACTGTGAGCAATATGATCATTTAAGTTAATCAGGGAGATCTTTACTCCTTCTGCACCAAAGAGCATCATAATCATATCCAGAGCTATGCATCTTTTATATGTTCTTGTTCATGGGTATTCTGCCTGGAAAATAATGGATATTGGTTTCTGGAGTGCAACTTGCATTTTCCCAGCAAATTACAATTTTCATAATGTAGAAATATAAAGATAATAGTGCGTGTTTTGCAATGAAAGCAACTATATTTAGAATAAAATGTTATGACCTGAACCTGAGATTAGAAAGAAATAGCTTGAAGGTGAGGGTGGAGGGAAAGGTCTCTCTTATCTAAAAGTGCATTCAATTTTTCAAATGACTGTGATTTGGAAGGTAGGAAAGCTCAGACCAAAGCAAGTTTGAGAAGCTCAAAGGTTTATAAGTTTGCTGTGAGCTAAGCTTGGGTTTTATAGAATTAGTGAATGACTACAGAATGGTTAAATGATTGGTAAACGTGTCAGAAAAGTGTGGTGGGCCTAGCAAGGAAGAGGTTTTCTACTCTTATTATAATGTATTCATGCAATTTTAGAAACTCAATTCCTCTGCTCATAAATGTGTAGTAGTATAGTCTCAATATATTAGAGGGATTAGTTTACATCCCTTTGAAAAGCATAGTTTGTGTTGATTCAGAAGTCCTACACATGTAAAAATCCTGCAATGGTTATCAGGTGACAGCTATAATTTGGTGCTGTTGCATGTACAAGTAATTCTAAAACTTTGAGTTATTCTGATTATGTTATGTCTGTGACTGTGTTACCCTATGAGCAGTGGTTAAAAGATTGTACTTTAGCACTACCTACAAATACACAAGACTTACAAATGCAGCTTTTTGTAGTCATTTGTTACCAGACAATGATGAATAATTTCAGTTTAACATTTCACAAAAGGAAAAAGTGCTTAACAGTCCTTTGTTGTATGCCTTTGGTATGAATGAAGGAATTCAGTAATGCATAAAGGAATTTTCCTTTTTTATTGTCACTTTATTCACTGATTTGCTCAAATATGAGAATAATGGCAAGTCAGCTGCACGGTGTTAATAGCCTAATCATTAATTTGCATGGGAGTTACTCTAATAATAATTAGAGGGAGCTCATTTGTTATGAATGTGGGGGCGGTGAGCATGACTTTAAAATAATAATCCAATTAACATGCATTGAGTGGAAATTTTATACTTTCCTTGGCATGAGTGGCTGCTGCTGTAATTTGAAAATATTATTTCATGGCATCAATCAGAAACTGTGGTGTTTTAAAGACCAAGGCAATGAATCATATCAGGTGTCAGAAGTTAATTGTGCTGAGCTGGTGGCAGGAAATAGGAACCAGCACTGATTGGCCTTTGTGGCAAATTTTTGCAGGGCTCCTTTTGTCTCTAGAGGCCACAGAAAGGTATTTACAGAGGAAAGAATCATCTTCCTAAGTGCCAGACGAATGAAGCACTGATTAGGGTAGGAAGGAACAGTAACTGGTGAAATAGAAACTTTGTGTTGATAATTTGGTAAAAGAGCTTGTGCTTCCCCTCTAGAGCAAGCTTGATTGAAGGGGAGCTGTGAGAGGGCTCTGGTCAGCCTGGAGCAGGCAAGCCACTTGAGGGGCAAATTCAGGCAAGGAAAAGATACATTTCCTAGCTACTCTAATGTTATTTTTCTAGTTTGATTAGCTAGTTGAGGCAATTAGGAAGATTCCACTGTTGTGCTGGGGATACAGGCTTTTCTGATACTATATTAGATGTAAGAAGCAAAAAAATAAGAATTTTTTTCGTTGTTGCTGTTAGCTGGCTAACTGCAGGTAAATCCAGTAGAAGTTTCTGGGTTAGTCATTCAGAGAAATAATGACACGAAGGCAGGCTTACAGCTAGATTTGCTGGCAGCAGAGCTCTAAGCTCTAGAGGTAACCATGCTGTTCAATATCTTGTGTGGTTATATGTTGGTACAACTCTGTTAACTAGATGGGCAAGTTTCTGTTATACTACAGAATGTAGTATAGAATTTCTCTTGCATCATTCCTGATTTTCTTTTATTTATTTAAAGGGAAAAATACCTTTATTTAGGTGAAAACAAAGGCCTTACAATAAATGGTCTGTTCCTGAACTTATGTTTTGTGGTATTTACAATTGAGAGAGTGCTGTAGAGAACATCAACACTGCCTTACGTGTAGTTACTGATGCTTTCAGCTGACTGTCCAAGGGGGGAAGATGTGATGTGCCTTTTGCATCACAGTAGATAACAGGCTGTTCAAAGGGGCCATGTAGCCCATGACTCAACAGGAGACAGTCTTGTCAAAATCTAGCCAAATCCAGAAGTTCATTGTTTCCAGCAGTTGCTTCCCTGTACCCAGATGTGTGCTGAATTCCTTTGGTGAGAACACCTTTGGCTAAAAGAGGTCACAGCTGCACATGCTTTGTGCCAGCTGAGAGGAGAAATGTTACTCTGTTAGTGTGGTTTGATGAGTCTTGCAATGATAGGTGTCACATTTGATGTGGTCACACTAAGCCATGAGGGCCAGCCAGCTTGCAATCCTTATCTTCTGTGTTGTACTGCTTTAGAGTTCATCTGAGGGATTTTGTGTGAGGGAAGTTTATATATACTTGTGTCCTTAGGGTAATGTGTTAATGCTACTGTAATTTAGTAACAAGATCTATGAGCAGCTTTCTCTGACTGTATAGGATGTGTAACTGGAAGGACACTGGAAAAAAGGCAGAGTATTCCTCTTGGGAGTCTGCACAAATACCCCATGGAGCTTGTTTGAAGTTGGGCAAAGGACTGCAGTGTGTGCACATAGAAAAAATTAAACTTGGAGAAAAGCAGCTTGAAAAATGGCAGTGAGAAGGATGACAAGTTCCAGACAAGTGAATTCTTATCCACAATAGAAATTACATTTGCTAACAGAATTTACTTGTGTTAGTGGCTGGCTCTTAGGAAGGAACAACCAGACTCAGGATCTGAAGGTGGTTTAGGAATTATGATAAGCACTATTAAGACCCTAACCAGAAAACAAGACTTATCCACCCAAAGCAGACAAGGACAAAGCCAACTTTTGGAGTCTCCTGGGAAATGGTGCATTATGCCAAAATGTAAAGACATGATCTGTGTGGCAGGTCTGGTCAGGAACTAGATATACTAACCTTAAAGGCTCTCTGGCAGTGTTCTGAAGCATGTCAAATTCGTAAAGCTTTCTCAACACACTCGGTTTGAAAGCTATTGGACTATGCAATGTTTTACTAAACTCTACTTTGCACCAGGGCAAGTGGATTTATTGCTGAAGAAAGAGGAAATATTGACATAAACTGAACAATAAAGGGTCAAGGGCAGAAGTGGTCCCAGGTAGATATTTCTGCATATTTGTGTCAAACCACTTGGAAAGAGAAAGAAGTTAAAAAATCATAATGTTTAATATTTTTCATTCAAGAGGTAAGTGGTGATATTCAAGCATCTTGTTGTTGACCTAGGAACAGTGTAATTTTTTTACCTCTTTCCTTCTGTCTTTAAGAACAGAATAGAGGAGACTTCTGCTTGGACTATCTCACTTTTCTGAGAAAAGCTCTTGAGATAAGAGGCTCATCTGCATCAATCCCATGAGTTTCCTATTATGCTGAATAGAGATACTGTATCTTGCTCAGCTTAAAAAGATAAAAGCATTTTTCCTCCTGTTCCATTTATCATACCTCTACTATGCTCCATGAATGAAGGAGTGAAAATACTTTTGGTCCCTAGTTTATTATTATTTGCCACAGCAGAAGCAAGTACATCTTGGAACTCTGTAGAGTTCCTGGAGGATTTTTAGGTGAAGTTGTTGTGAGACTAAGGACATTCTTTTCTATAGTAATCACCATGTTTCCTCCTCAAATAATCTCTCATCTAATTGCAGATAGATCCTGAAGTACTTGCTAAAGATTAGATGGAAAAATGAGAAATAATTGTTAGATGTAGGCCTCTCTGTTGTTCAGGGAGCCCTTGGAAATTGTGTGTAGTGCCCAAGTCAGAGCAAAGGCGACTTTTCAAGCAGCCATGCATATCAGTCTCTCACAGAAACCCACAGCCTTAAGGTAAGGCTCTGGTGAAGTTGTGCTGGCATCTTTGGGAGGTTCTTTGTGAACCTCAGTTTTCACTGCTAGATTAAATGTAGAAAGCTTCCAGCAATATCAGTTTATGGATATTAACTCTGGTGATTTTGGTGATTTAGACCAAGCTATTTAGGACCACAGTAAAATACTCATTTCTTTAATCTGCTTGTCAGGACTGAATATGCAGAGATGGTATTTAGGCAGTCATGAAAGAGGGAAAAGAAGCAAGTCTTTGATATTCACAACCTTTTATGACAATGCATTATAGTGAAGCTATAAATAGCGTCAAAAAGCATTTTCTGAATTTTTAAGCCTTCTGTGATAATAGATAAAATTCATAGAGTAAAATTAGAAAAAACAAGTTATGACTTGCCGAAGCTGTTGATGGTGTAAAATTCTCATATACTTTTGTCTCTAGATGATATGTTTCTAGTCTATAATCTAGCTTCATACAGGAATTGATACATATCTTTCATTCTTGTTGCCTTTCCTGTGCTGGCTTCGTTCTGTTACTCTCATTTTGAAATAAGGAGAACTGGAAAGGCTCAAGATGACATTTGCTCCATGAATTCATACAGAAAATATAATGCTCTATTCTTAGTACTCTTTATTCCTTGCAGAATTTTTCAGATCGCTTTTGAATACTTTGAATAATGCATGTTCCAACACAAGTCCATCTGGGACCACACTAGTGAACTTCTTTTATCATGAAAATACACTTTCCTTCCTACTTTGTTGTTTATCTTTTAGTGGGTTATTAATTCTTGAAGGCTACTGCCTTTTATTTTTAACAGCTATACTTCTTTAACAGCTTTTGAGATACCTTGATAAAACTCTTGAGTTTCCTAGTTGAGTTTCCTCCCATCCCTGTCCATAGCTGTCCTACTCCATAAAAAAATCCCAATAAACTTTGTTTATTTTTTCTTCCTTTGACAGAGTGGTGCCTTTTTTTTTTCCACAGTTGTTTTATCCAAGATATCTGATGTAACGCAGAATTACTACATGAAGGTTTGTAATGTTATGTCACTTTTTGGCATAGGTGATAGGGTGGGGAGTTTACCCTCAGAACTACATATCTGCTAAAAGCCTGTAGAACACAACTGATCCACTTTTCTTTTACCCCTTATCACAATGATTTGCAGCTTTGGTTCTGCTAGCGCCTTTACTTGGGACATCTTGCTAGTCATATCATGTGCTTTCTCCTTCCATCTGTGAGGCAGCTGAGCCTTTCAAGGAAGGTATCTTTTGTTCCATGGGCTTCTCTATAGTTACCCAAGTTCTTGTCATCTACCAGTTGTTTTGCTGTAATGTTGCTGGGTAGCCCTCAAAGAGCTTTTGAGGAACACTGTAACGATAAAGAAACATCTGTTCTCATAGTGGAATGTTCTGCACAAACTGAATAAATAACCAGAGGTAATTCAAAGGTATTAGAGAAAGTCTAGTCTTGGGTGCTGTCAGCAGCCTTAACAAAAATCAGTCCCTTTATTGAGTGACAAACTCCATTTGTTATACCAACAGAATTGTAAGACCTGAAAACTTGTCACTCCTAGACCCAGAACCTAGTTGTGTACCTAATCCTTTATAACTTGTCATTTTAAGCTGACTGTTGAAGAATGGATCTGACCCTCAACAGCATCAGCCTTCAGTTGGAAGTTTAAATTCAGTCTAAATGTATGAGTAAGACAACTGGATGCAGAAAGCAAGGTGTTTGAGGCTCATTTCCAATGGTTTTAACTCAGATTTATTTCTCTGTGGATTTTTATACTTTAGATCATCACTTCTTGGTGATACTGGCCTAGTAGTGTATCTAGTTCCTATTAGACTTGCCACTCAGGTCATGCCTTTTTATTTTTGGCATAATGCACCATTTCCCTGGAGACTCCAGAAGTTGACTCTGTCCTTGTCTGCTTTGGATTGGATGAGTCTTGTTTTCTGGTCAGATTCTTAGTAGCGTTTATCTTAATTTCCAAACCATCTTCAGATCCTGAGTCTGGTCATTCTTCCCTAAGAGACAGCAGCCAGACAACTGAGCTTACCTGCTTGCTGTATTTCTTGAATTTTCTGTCATATAACTGGCCAGGGCTCTGATTGCTTCCCTGACTCATCTCGTGAGGACATAGCACACTGTGGCATCACCTTGTCACATACACTTCATCAAATGTAGAACAGCTGGATGTTAATCTTTAAGGTCTTTTGGAGTCTCAGGAAATAGTCACATCTTCACAGGAAATACATTATTATTTTGAAGAGAGACCTTTAATTGGAAGTGA
>VWYI01049280.1:0-98831 GCA_013399455.1 Anthoscopus minutus | reverse complement strand
TAATAATTAATGAACAAACATATTTTATAGCATGGTTCGCCAGGTTTCACCAGCCCAGGTTAAGAATAAAAATGTGATATGAAATATGATTCATATGGCTTTCTGATTGTAAGCCATATTAGACTTTTAAATAAGGGCCATATTCTACATTCAGCAGGCTCTACCTAGTCCCAGTGGCCGTAGGGTGGTACACAAGTGAGGACATCTTTTCCCTCACTATATTAAAACTCAAAAAGTCAGCCAAGTTGGGCCAGCCTTATTTTATGTTCAGCTCACAAGCAATTACTCTCTTTTCTGAAAAGCTGCTCATTATAAGAACATGCATACTCAGGTGAACTTCAGTAACAATGCAATGTTCTGGTAAGTTAGGTACATATGAAAAGGCAAACAGCACTTTTAAAATAATTTTTAAGTTAATTGGGTACATCTCACTGAAAGTATAATCTCAGCATCCGCAGATGATAACATTTGTGGTTCATTTAAAAACTTCATCTTTTCATGCATATTAATTACTGAAAAATAGCATAGAAATATGTCTAAGAGTGCTTTGCTAATGATCTAGGACTTTAGGGTTTTGTAATGTTTCAAAGTAATTCTAAATTTGGTATAAAATGGGCATACAGATGGGTTTAGACACATTTTTTTCTAAAAAAAATATTTTAAATGATTTTGTTCTATTCAATTTCTAGTCAACATTTTTTCTAAAAAAAAAAAGATATTTTAAATGATTTTGTTCTAGTCAATTTCTCTGAATGCTGCTGTGGAAAACAAACATGTTTCCTCTAAACAATGGACTACCACATTTATATCTAATCCTGCTCTTGTCTGTGCTAACATAAATCAGGACAATAACTAAACCAAATAGGATGACATGGGGTCAAACCAGTTTGAAATCTGAATGAAGACCACACACCTTTCATCCCTTAGAAACACTCATACCATTTTGTGGTTCCTTCCCTTAACTAGGCTTTGCTTTCTGGTTTTTACATACTAAGCATAAGACCAGCCCACAGACATTAATGGACTTAAATTGAAATGAAACAAAAGTAAATTCAATTACATGCTTCTCCCCAAGTCAGACAAGCTATAAATTTTCTGATGCCATTTCCTTTAAACATATGCAAGATTATTTAAAAAATAGGGGGTTTTTTTGTAGTTTTCAAATAATTGTTATTATATAAGCTCCTGATCTGGTTACTTTTCTCTGCATGGTGAGCCTAGAAACTTTCTCAGGTTGACCAAGGAATCGGAGGAACAGATCTTTCAGCCTCTGACAGCAAAACAAGGTATCCACTGACTCAACAGAAGGGGCACCATCCAAAAGCTCACAGAATTCAATGAATCAATGGGGATTTGGACCTGGCGTGGGTAAACAAACAAAAGGGTGATTCCAGCAATAATTCCTCATCCGGAAAGGCAACAGAATCACAGGACATGGAAAGCAGCTCTTCATCCTGCACTCGCTGACATCTAAGAAGCACTGGATAATATTGTAATTTGAGGTCCAAGGCAATACATTAATACTACACCATTAAATGCATTTCACATTTCAATATATGTTTTGCTGCAATGGCATTTTCTTCCTTTTTTTTTTTCTCCATATTTTGCCCTTTGATATACAAACTCAGGTGAAAAACGTTGAAGGAAAGGTATTTCCCTGTATCATTCAAATTGCCATCACTTTTTTTTTTTCTTGGCATGTTTCCTGAAGTTTTCCTAATTAGCTATAGGCTGCATTTTAAATTTTCCCTCCTTTTGTTTTAAATATCAGAGCTCATATTTTAGTCTGTTTGCAGCGCACAGACTAGGATGGGAACTTATCATGTCCTTCAACTGCTCATACTTCCTTTTAAACAGTAGCTTTGTCCTCTTCAGTTTGAGATAAAAATCCTTAAAATCAAAAGCTACTAGTTAGAAGAGCCTACATTTGAAATGCCTTGAAGTCTTGGGTTTTCCTTTCATTTCTGTGGGCCTTGGATCAGCCTGTACAGTCCCCTTTGTTCATTTATAAGCACAAAGAAAAGATTCTCTTTTATTTATCAGAACAGTAGCCACTCAGATAAAAAAGACATTTTTTTATGAGGGATGTTATGGACTTCTTTAATGATCCTATAAGCTCATTACGTGTCTCCTTTCAGATCCCTGCTAAGGATCTGAGCAGGACTAGGCTTTGCACAGAGACAGGGCTGGTTTAACTAAGCTGAACCCAGATCTGCAGAAGACTTGGACTCGTTCAAGTGTGTGGGCAGAGTGAAGCCAAGCACGAGCCTGAGGTGTCCTGCCAAAACCAGTGGGGTAAATCAGGAGCCGGGCTTGGCCCCGCACGCCTGTGCAGGAATCTGAGCTGTCACCACCACATGGAGCCACAATTGACTTACTAAGAGTTTGACGAGAGGCACTTAGTATTCCATGGGGAAGGTGGCCTTCGCCTGTGTGTTGGGAATGAAGGAGTTATGGCATTTCTATGGGTCTTGCGAGCCTTTTATTTCATTCAGCTCTCTGCTGCTGCACAGCATGAACTGACTGAGCCCCAGAAGAGGTTAACGAGCACAACAGCCATCATTTGTGAAGAGTGGGAAAGAGCCATGTGCTGCACCAGCTTCTTTTCAAGGCTCCTGATTTTTTTTTATCTTCACACTGGCACAAGGGCAAGCACCCAGCATAGCTTGTCTTGGGGAGCTTGGCAGCATTCTCCTCTCCTGGCAAACCTGACGAAGCCAAATAAAGTAATCTGTGCATTATCTATTCCTTCGCTTGAGTGACTTTTAAGTTGAGGAAAAAAGGAACGGGGGGTGATAAGACTTTTGGATCGGGGGCCCTATTACTACTCATATCACAAGCATCTTGCTTGGGACAAACTAGCTGAAATGATTTTTTGAAATTGCACTTACTAAGTAGAAATTATCTTTTGAGCATTCTCCCTCCAGAATCCTCCTCCCGTCTTTTCTGAAGCCATCGTTGCATAGATTTATTCTATTCAGCCCCCACATTAGCAGATGTGAATGAGGGAATCTGACTGAGCCTGTCAAGGCAAAGAAAGCCATGAAAGAAGAGAGAGAAGAAACATTACACGACTATAATGGCAGCCACAATGGAAATATGCTGGCGTGAAAGCAATTAATGCAATTGGTGCTCTAAGTTCACGGCTTACTCTAAAACCAAGCAGCCCCTGAAAGCACGAAGCTCATCGCAATGTAGGGGACAAACCCCAAGAGATGCTGAAGAAAGCACAAGTAAAAAGGCTTTGCTGTGCATGCAAAGCTGCTCTGGGAAAGAGCTTTAGCATGGAACTTCTCTGCCATGAGCTGCTGCTCCATGCTGGAGAATCACTCGGGGACCAGAAGGCAACTAGGGTATCACACTGCAAAGCTTTGCCTTGCTGATGTGCATAAATCCTTACAACCACACCATGGGGTGTGAGAGCCAAGCTGGGCAGCCTTCCTCCCTGCTGCCAATCTGAGGATCCAAACCCTTCCTCTTCTCAATGGAACAAAAAGCCAAAATCCTGAAAAGGTTTGCAAATCAATGGCTGTAAGGAGAGAAAGAAGGGGAAGTCCAGCTGGAATATTTTGTTTTGATAATTTCAAGTGTGTCAAAACAGAAAAAGAAAAATTTCATTAGAAAATGTTGAAATAAGCAGTTTCAATAATTTGTTCTTTCCTTTGCTGTAACTAGGTATCATCTCAGAGGAAAGAGGAACATTTTCTGGAGGTATCTAACTAGCTCTGTTACAGGTACACCCATTGCAACTGACTCCAGGAGTCCCTCATAGCATGTTTGAGTCACTCAGGACAAGTGGTACAGGTTAGTTTTGGCATAGCAGAAGTGACACTTTCCCACAGCTCACTCTCACTAGTAACTCATGGTAGCAGAAGCAATCTTTGGACCCAAAGACTGAAGTATTAGAGAGCATGCAACACCTTATTACTTTACATGACAGCAGATCTGAAAAAAAATTAAAAGCCACAGATTAATTTGCATACTTTTACCTTCCAGGATTAATAGAAACAGGACAAAGGAAGAAAAGGGAGAGAAGTTTTCTTCTCTGAGGTGTTACAGTGTAAGAAGAGATATGAAGAGAGACCTTCTGCTGGTGGTCAGACATATGATCATCTAAATCACTCCCCATCTCCTGCACCTAGAGCAGTGATTAGGCATGTGGGGAAGGAGTTGCTAAGGCTACCTCTGAGCATTACCAAAGATTTCTTCCACACATCTCCTCCATTTCCAGCAGCACCTTGAGAGGACAATGATTTTTATTCTTTCAGGCAATTTCATTTAGTGTCTTCTCTACAGCCTCAAATTTAGGGGCTTTCTTCAACCTGCTGCATAGTAGTAGCAGCAGCACTGTGTCTCAATTTTCATTAGATCTCTCCTCTGGTAGGGACACATGTATAATTGCTCAAGAGGAATGAATATTACTTATCCCTGCTCTCTTTCCTCAGATCAGGATTTACATTCAAAACAATTTAACAATCTGAATTATAGATTGAATACATTAGAAATATCTTATATTTTCTTTTTTTACATTATTTACAAAGGGACTCTTTATTTCCTAACGTTATATTTGCAGATATCATGTGATAGGTTTCCAGTTGTCTCCGCAAGTTGTTCCATCTTATTTGCATCTTATTTCCTGTTAATGCAGTCAAAAAAGAATGGTACATATTTATTGTTCTATTTATAACTTATCCCCTTGTAGAAATAGAAATGATCCCTCAAAATGCAAAGATCCATTAGCACTTTTTTCCTTCCTTCCTCTCTTCCTTTTTAGAATCACCTTTCATTTGTAGTTATATATAAGGCTTCTTTTCTTTCCTTTTGCAAATTCTAGGGGATCTATCAGTCACTGCTATAGGTCACAAACTTGTTACACATTATGGTGATAAATCACTGTCAGGAGACTGTCACTGTAGAGTAAAACAGGGCTCTGTCCCACGATAATGCAGCAATACATTCAAGTGGACCTGCAGTGTCTTACTTCACCTGAAAATCCTGAAATCCACACAGGTATTTTCCAGAACATTCCCCAGCAAGTTTTTCTTCCCTTTTATTTCCCAGGCCACATGCATGTTTCCTTTGAACTCTGTGTGATCCTCAGTGCTCCAGGTTGGTCACTGTCAGAGCACAGGGTAGGGAGATCTTGGGGTACTTGGCTGAGTTGACATTCCAAGTGTGGCCCAAGAAACAGTTAGTGAACCAGGAGGAAAGAGAAGGAGGAAGCAGAAGGCAGTAAGTGACACAGAAAGTCTGGCCATAAAGAAAAAGGGCCATAAAGAACTATAGTTTTCTGTTATAGAAAATAAATGAGTTTAGAGTCAGTGCAAACATACAGCACTATCAACAAACTCATCATGTTAGGAGAAGGTTTGCTGAAGGCCAAAAAACAAATCAGGTATCAAGTGTCATACACCAACTTTTAAATCAGAATGTGAGCCTTAGGCTTTGTACACCACGGAATTAGCTCACATCTTAAATTTTAATTTCAAAAGGACACAATTCTACATACATTATCCAGTTACCTTATTGCTCCACATCATATGCACTCCCTAAGGCAGTACTTGAGCTATACAAAAGAGCATATTTTCTTTGCTTCTTTCTGTTCAAAACAGAGTAGACAAGATAAACAAGATGTTATAAGCCTCCTATGCTAATTAGATTATTATTAGAATGCACAACTTCTAACTATTTGACAAAAAAAACATAAATAAGCAGGCAAAATGAGGAGAGTAGCAGCAAGCAGCAGTGTTTCCCAGCTCCCCATTATGACAGGGTGTAAATAGAGATTAGGCTCATTCCTCTGTCTGCGAGGGGGTCACATCAAACTGCTTTCACCCCACAGGCAAGGTGAAAACAAGACCGCACAGACAAAGAGGAATTGAGCTTCAGCTGGCATGACTGGAACCAATGCCAGTCAAAGAGTTCATTGAACAGTTCAATCATTTATCTTGACAGGATATGATTCTTTTCAGGCTCCTTCTAGCACTCAGGCGTAGCCAGCTCCTTAAAACCTGACACAGGATTTAATAGCTCTAATGATCCAAATGAATATTTAGTCTAGAAAATTAACTTTTGATAACAGTGGCTGATATACCCTCGTATGGCATATTGTGTTTATCAAATGTTACGGTAATTTATCACTGGGGAAAACAGAATGTTAGCTTTTATGGACAGACTCCAGCACTTCTTTCTAAATGAAAGTTTAGAGAGAGATTTACAGTGGTCCATACCACACAGGTTGCTAGAGGATGAATTTCATGTTCTTGAAACCAAAACACATAGGGCCATCAGAGGAAGCAACCATGTTGCTGGACCTCCCATTCAGTGGGGTCCAGCATAAAACATAAACCTTTTTTTTTACATTCTGCCTGCTAAGTCTGACTTCCAAACTGGCACCTCTCTGAGAGTTTTCATATTTTCATGAATTGCATTATTAACATGTTTTGTTACCTCCACAGAGAAAACCATTACTTTAATAAGGAAGGTTTAGCCAAGATTGAAATTAGACAGCAGCAAATCCCAGTTTTCCTGTTGCTATGAAATCTGGTCTGGCTGAGGAATTTCCAGGTATCACAAGAATGCTGCTGCAAGATGGATCATATAGGTATAGAAGCATATAAGTTTGCAACAGGATTTCTTCCCAGATCCATCCCAAGCTGCATCACACTGCTCTGCAGCTTTCAGTATTGTACTGTTGATTTTCAGAGCAATGGACACAATATCAGTTATTGTTAGGGTCCTAGCCATGACACGTTTAGGCTAACTGACTAGAGTGAACAACCTACTCCCCCTTTTTAAATTGCTCCTTTTCTTACAACTAGCTGGCTCTTTTCTAGCTGTTCTTGAATGGATTTTGGAAATATCTCCTTAAGTCAAAAATCAGTTTTGCTTTCATTGTTCTGGAAACATTTAAATTGCAAGCAGGGACAATTTCTCTACTTTGTTGCCACAGAAACATGTTCTGGGGCTGCAGTATCCAACCTCTTGAATTCAGCTTTGGCATCATTAGCCTCTCTTGGATAACAACTCAAAATCAGGTGAATTAAGTGAAAGGTGCCATCCTGTCAGTCCAGTCAGGATTAAAACACACACCTCAGCCAAAATCTACAGAAAGGCTAAAACCCCAAAGCACAATTTGGGCAGAAGTTACAGATCAATCCTCACAATCCAGCCTAAACCCTCCAGCACAGCGCTAAATCCCACTCAGAAGTTACTCGTACAACTGTAGCATCTGCTTTTGAAAGACACCTAAAAATCTTCCTTCAGTGCCTGGAGAATGCAGTTCAACCCAACAGATTGTTATCCAGACTATTTGGCTCAACAATAAAAGCACGCAATATTTTTCTCTTCTGAAATTATTAAGCTATATTTTCCTCCTGGATTACTGCCTTTATTGTAGAGGTACTACCTAGTGTTTTTTACACTAGTTATCTCTTGGCTTTGTTTAATTAAACAGACTTAACCTTATTAATCTCTTGCATAAAGCCAGATTTTCCAAGAGCTACATTTTATCATTACAACATTTTCATTAGTTCATTGTGGCAATTATTTTCTAGTAGCAGTAAAAGTTAAACCTATGTGTCATGAGTTACAGTACAAAATGTAATCAAAAGTGTGTTATTCTATCACCATCTGCTGGAACTGGAATGAGAAGTGATGCAATCTTGTGTTGATAAGACAGCTGATAAGAAAT
Organism: Anthoscopus minutus; assembly: GCA_013399455.1. NCBI lineage: Eukaryota > Metazoa > Chordata > Aves > Passeriformes > Paridae > Anthoscopus > Anthoscopus minutus. The sequence continues at coordinate 91,138 of VWYI01049280.1, read as the reverse complement.
CAGCAGGACAATTTCCTTATTTCTCCCACTACCCATCCTCCCTCTAGGGACGGGTTTTCCGCTGATGGGCCATTGAGTCCACTGATAAGCTTACATCATCCCATTGGAAAATGCTCCATCCAAGGGGAGAAGCTGATGGGCCATTGAGTCCACTGATAAGCTTATCATCCCATTGGAAAATGCTCCATCCAGGGGGGAGGAGCCAAGCCCCTCTACCTAGATAAAAACCAGAGAATTAGGGCACCAAGGTGCCTTTCTTCACCAGACTCTCAAAAGAAGACAAAGTTCATCTAGTACCACTAGACTACTGCCAACACCCTGACCAACAGGCTATCAAGTTGTATTCTGACTTTGTCAGTAGCTTTCTTTCTGTTCTTCCTATTTCCTAATAAATTGTATTTCTGACTTAAAGTCTCTCACTGGTTTTGTTCTCAAACCAGTACACTATGTTATTTTCTATGTGTTAGTGCCAGAATTTTCTATGTGTTAGTTGCCAATGCTCATTTTGCCCAGGCAAAGTTTTCATGAGAAAACTTAATTATGCTTTAAATTCCTAAAAGAAAAAAGTATTTTACTTAAAAGATTCTCTTTTCCATAAATGCTACATGGGATTTAGGTAAAGAAGTGCTTTACATACATCCAAGCACTTGCTGTGCACTGACATAGCAAAGAGAGAAAAACCCAAGCCCCATCCAAAGTCAGCAATAATCAGAATGAGAAAGATTTCTTTTATGAAGGGCTCTCCATAACCAAGAGTCTAAGAGATAGGAGCACCTATCACATGGAACGCAATTACAGAAAAGCAATCTAGAGTGCTTGCTGACAAATAATAATTTAGGAAATAGAAAATAAAATACACCCTACCTGGTATCATAAAACTGTAGCTTCACTAGGGGATTTTCACAGTGTTATTAAGTTTGAGAGACAAGCTCAAATGGCTTAAATAATTGAAAGAAGAAAATACAACTTCCACAACATTACCTCTCAAAGTACACTTCTTTGTATCTAATATACGGGGCAGCTTCACTCCAAATACATTTGAGATTTTCTATTTCATGTTCTGTAGATGATGTTTGCAGCTCTGTGCAGGTATCTAATTTCCAACCAAAGACAATACACTGGGGGTAGCATGAGGTTATAGCAACAAGCCAGTCAGAAAACAAGTTATTCAAAGACTGTTCAAAATAATCCTGTAATTCTATATATTGTGCCACCTCTGCTTTCAAAGGATAGAGCAATAAATTTCTCACTGGACAGTTTTCATAAAACCAACATTATATAGTTTTGATATTCTTACCCAATTTGGAACAAAAAATATTTCACTACATGGTATGGCTGCCATACCTCTGCATGACTGCCAAATGACCAAACTGTTCTCATTTCTCTGCCTCAAAGAGTAAACTAAAGTGGGAATATATGCCTGTACCAACACCTTGCTTTTGGATAAAGAAATGATGGATAAAGAAATGACAAAGACTTCTACGGCAATTGGACAATGCAGCTGAGCACCTTGGTCAAGAAACTGAGACAATAGATTTTCTTATGCTCAGCCTCCAGTACTGAGCACTCTTAAAAAGAGAATATCAAATGAACCTTTGATTTTACATGGCATGTTGCTATATTCTTGCACTCTGACAAATCCCAAGGGTTAAATTCAGAATAGCATGTTCACTCAGGAGGTTTGCCAAAAATGCTAAATTTGGGCATTTTGCCTCTTAAGCATTGTGACAGGAATTAGTTAAATCCAACTTTGTAATAGAAGCAGTGTTTAAAATCTCCATTGCTATCCCCAGTGCTGTCATGCCTGGAGGCAAGACTGCCATCAGCACTGTTGCTTTTTGCCCTAGACTTTGGTCTTGAGGTATTAACATTGACTGAAGAATTCACCCTCACTCTTCTACCTACTCTTCTTTTGCTACTTATCAGCAGCTCAGGAAACTTTGCTCAATAATAGCTCAAGTTTTAACATGATCAATCCGTCAATAGGAAGTCTGTGTTTCATTGATCCTGAATTATTGCACCCTAGTGCAATCTACAGCTGCTCTACTATTTTAATTTTACAGAAACTTGTCCTGGGGTGACTTTATAATGCTTGTATCCCCAGTGTCTGTTCTGTTTATGCTGGACATTGAGTTTTGAACCTTTAAGGTTGGTTCCAAGAGCAAAGAGGGGAAAGAAGAACCATGGAGCTTGTTAGCAGAAACTGCACTCACTCCACTGCATCCTTCTCTAGACTGTTGTCTGCAGCACAGACAGACAGCAGGACAGAGGTCTCCTTTGCTTTTTAGTTACTTTTTAGCTAGCTAAAGTAGAGAAGTTCCCTGGACTGTGGTTTTTCTTTTTCTTGGAGCTGTTCAAACCTGCTCTGGACTGAAAGCCCAGACAAACACCAGGAGCTCACGCCTGTGACCCACCAGGGGCTGGGACGCTGAATTCCAGCACCAGAGGGGCTGATAAGAGACTGAGTCAGCTGAGCTGCACCCCACACCAATGACTTTCTGAATTTGCCATCTCTTCAGGACTGTGAGAGGTTTTATTGTTTAATATTATTCATTTTTTTAATGCTTGTGAATACTTTGCTTGTTAAATAAACAGTTTTCTCCACTTTTCTCCAAGGAAATCTTTTTCCCAGACCAGCTGGGGGAGAGACTGCTTGAATTTTTTTTCTAGAGGGACCCCATTCAGAGGTTTCCTGCCTAAATTTGCCCCAAACCAGGATAAAATTACATCTAAAACAGCTCAAATGCTGAAAATATATAAAGGCAAACCATATTCAGGGAACATGAAAAATTGATAAAACCCATCACTGAGTGGTAAGACTTTCCAGAAAGAATCACCTTTTAGAATCAGTCTCAGATGCTATTTAGTCACCTAAATAATTATTAGGATATTTTCAAAGAAGCTCAGCACTCAGTCTGTTGAAATCTTTTGAAAACCTGGTCATAATAGTCACAATGAGAACTGAGTTCTTTTGGAAAACTAGTCAACAGCTGAGAGTGCCAAGCCAGTGAGAGCTGGATCTCAGACAGAATACTTGCTTCATAACACCTCTTGAAATACTCAGCAGCAGTTGATGGGACAGATGAGTATCCACTCTACACTCTGATTGCAGCCTCCATCAGATAAACAACAAGTTGTGACTTTTCTCTTATACTGATTTCCCAACAAGAAACCTGGATTCCAAAAAGCATTTTATGAGGGAAGATACTGATTGATTCAGGGAATGGGTTTGTTGTCCCCTCAGAACACTGGTTCCATGCACTGCCATTCTCAGGACATCTAGGCAGCCACTGCTTCCTGACTTGTGGATTCACAAGTAAGTAAGAGGGGATATCTGCATCTCAAAAATTGAGATTCTACAGATGTTTGCTGGGATTTGGAAAGGAGATATCTGCGGTCATCCTACACCCCATGCTCAGTAGCCACACTAGCTCTGCAGGTCTTGACAATTTCAGGTTTCTAGTTTCTTAGAGTCCTTACACCCACAGGATGTGTTTTAGTTGTCAAGGACTGTTTTAGAGGTCTCCTGGTATCTCATGTGGCTGCCAGACGCTACTCCACGAAGTCATAGCACTCACTAGTACCAAAGGCATCTAAAGCAGCACTAGATGCCAATGTTTAGGCACTTGAATTGCTCCTCAACAAAGTCTGAGACAAGCTACTACATCTTTGAGGGGTCCAGTGTGCCAGGCAGATGCTTTATCCAGCAACTGAGGCAAAAAAAGTGACCATTCATGTTTTTCCTTCAGTAAAATTTTTTCAAACTAAAAGTTAAACACTTTCTAAAAGATAGAATTTACTTCTTACACATTCTAGCTAAACACTGCATAGGAAGTCTGTGAAACAATTTTCTGCCTCGTTCTTCCCAACCACAGACTTCTAAAACATGAAGACTTACCTACCTACAATTATGCAATAAGAAAAAGAGAAGTTACATTAGCAGAAATGACTGAAATATTTTTCAACTATTTACAAACAACTATCTTTTGTCTTTTTTTTCAAGACAATTCTTTCAAAACATTTCTTACTGTAGAATTACAATAAGAAAAAAGCAAGAATTTCCTATTTATGACTTCTACACACATCATAATATCTCTATGCATCTTATCTCTTTTTAGTGTTCTACCTACTCCACACAGACATTTATCACTTCCTAATTTTCTAAAATCTGCCATTTTCATTCTCCAGATCCTTCCAAATATTTCTATATTGTTCATGGAAACTAGAATCAGAAGAAGAATGAAGAGAATCTTTGTCATTAAATTATTCAGGCCATATTTTTAATGAACTGTTTGGTTTTCTTCTAGGAAGTAAAGGTTGTTTACCCCCAGGAGATCAATAACGTTATTTCCCTGAATGATTACTGAAGTTTTCATATAACTTCACAGCTACAGGTCAAAATTGAAAAAAAAAACCCAAACAAAGAATGATTTGAAGTTTAAATTGTATTGTCCTACAGTGTCATTCTTTATCCCTAAAACCCTGTAGGCAGGCAGCCAGAATTTGTTATGTATGGACATTTACAAGGACTTTGGGATTCAGTTGGTTCAGGGTTATTGATGATGATGGGCAAAAAGAGGATGCTAAAAAGTTGTGAATGTGAAATAATATGTTTTTACACTGCTTTAGCATTGCTAATGTTAAATGATATTAAAATACACTCTACAATTACCAATAGTGCTGGATGTGAGTCTTGGAAAAGTATATGGCAGAACCAGGAAGAGATGCTTTTGCAAATACCAGTGTCGGTACTGGACCCAAAGATGTAAATTATCCCTCCTTAGAGTTTCACATCATCAATCTTTTTCTGTAGCTAATAACATGGGTGGATTTAAAATAACTGCATTGAAACTTTACTCAAGGTGGGGTTGGGTGTTTTCTCTTTTTTTTTAATATTTTAGTTGATAACATTTCCAAAAGCTTTTTTAAAAAACCCAAACAAACAAACAAGAGCCACAAAAAAGTCACAGTCATAAAAAAAAAACCAACATTTCTGATTTTAAAATTTGAAAACAAGACAAGCACTCAAAACATAGAAAGTTTCTGTTTTATAACCCTTACATAAGCTACTTTTTTCTTCTCTTCAGAGGACTACTTCATGGTATTGTCTCACTGCTAAAGTGAATAACAGCCTTTGAGAGGACATTTAATTCTGGATTGTTTCTAGCTCTAAATGCTTGACTTCTCCATCAAAACTTTCAAAACTGTAGGTCTTTTGTTTTACATTAGACACATCCAAAACTTGATCTATTTCTAGGTAAGGACTTTGCACAGCCCTTTAAAACTGCCTCCTGTAAAGAGCCTTGCTACATACAGGTGAGCCCTTGAAGAGGTTTTTGTGCATGTGTGCTCAGCCTGATCTCATTGCCAGTAAAATTTTTCTGTTTATTAAGCTTTCCAGTGTGTTTAACAAACAGTATAGTCTTTTTACTATAGCTTTGGAATAATTGGAGAGAATCCTTGTGTTTACTTCTTCACCATAAAAAAAAACCAAAACAAACAAAAAACCCCACCCATCACCAAACAGTAAACTTTGTAACAAAGTTTAGTCTTCAACACAGAAGGCACAAAGCAGAATCTTTTGGATGAATATTTAGCAGATGCTCCTATGTATTTGAAATAATTCAAATTTCTTACTCATAGTGTATATACAATTTTGTGAGAGTTGGGGGAAACTGAACTGCTGAACTGTTCCCTGGCTGCTCATTTTCTGAGATGTAGCATATGTTTGTGCAGGTACCTAACTAAATCCTCTCCCTTCTACCTCATGTACTTTGTACTCTGAGCAACAGGTGACTGTTTCCAAGCAGATATCTATATATAAAACATGCATCATTTTAACGTTGTCATGATTGCATTTCTATATTTTTATTCTATGTTTATATTTATTTGATAGATTTATTATATGTATTATGTTAATTTTATATTTATTTTATGCCTTTTAGTATTCATTTCATATATTTGCATGCCTTTTACCTTTTTTTAATATATTTTCATAATATCTATGTTTTTTATACTTCTTTTTGTATTTTTATTTTACGGATTTATTTCCTATATGCTTATCATATATTCACAATATGTTTTAATTCCTATTTCTGTATTTATTTATACCCACTTGCTCTCAGACCTCCTCTAGGAGCCGCTTCCAGGTGCTGCTTCCTGCAGCTTTGGGGGCTTGGAGCCGTGCCTTGGGCTCTGCTGCCCTCCGGTGGCCCCGCGGGAGGGCCCCGCGCAGGACGGAACGAGATCATCCTCAATATCCCTTCCAACCTACAGAATCCCCTGGTCCTGTGCACTGGACTGAAGAGGAATAGAGGATGCTGGTGGAGAAACTGAGTTTTGCTCGCCGACATTAACTTGCCCGGGAGCCATCTTCGCCTCAGGCGTCACCTTTGGAGGCACCAAAACACAAACCTGTGGGGAAAGCTAGACAAACTACCGAGAGGCAGAAAGGAGAGAAGATGCAGCCAAGGCAGATGTCAGGCTTCTCCACATTTTTAAATGATGGAGCCAAAACAGAGCCTGAGCTTCCTTCTTCTAAGTCCAGCTCTGTTTCCTACGGCAGCAGCTCACAATCTCTGCTGGCCTGCGGCCCCTAACACATGCCAGGAGCGCCACACTTGGCTCTTCCCAGCAATGCCAGATGTCCCTGTGGCCAGCCTTGGCTTAGGGATTCCCATTCTGCATTCCCACTCTGAGTTACCCAACTAGCATAGCACATTGCCCTGATACTCGATGCAAACCATGGCAAGTTTACACATCATGAGGAGGAAGACAACGAAAATAACATTGTGTTATTATTCTATTTGTGGGAATTGTTTTCTGCATTATTTTCTTTCTCAATCAGAATTGGGGATGGCTCTTCCTAGACAAGATAATTGGCTGAAATCAATCCACCATAGCCACAAACATGCAAATTTAGATAATGCTATAAAGGCTGCATTTAAAAGGAAGAAAGAATTTAAAAAAAAAAAAAACAAAAAAAAACTGAACAAGGGTTGATTGATTGCTCCATATCACTATCTGCAATTCAGTTCCATTTGTAGTGAACTATTAACTATATTAATCTAATTTTATTTAAATCTGAGTAGACAAAACAGAACTATTCCTGTGAAAGCATGCAAGTTCTAAAACTTCTTCCAAAACTACAGCAAGCTCTCTGCATTGTCTAGAGCAAGGAAGGAAGTCTTCGGGTAATAACACTGCAGTAACAACACAGCTTCTGCTCCTGTCCTCAGCTCCACAAAATCCCTTAACTTATGGTGCCTGGATTTCCCAAACATGCCCAGTCCTACCATGGCTACCTGCTAAGATCTGAAATATATGTGCCCTCTCCATCCTGCTTCTCCACCATAGGGTTAGAAAAATCAAAGTAACATTTACAGCACCAGAAATCCATGCTGTACATCCCTCTACCCATCTCAAATCCTGGAATCTCAGGGTTTTCCTAGTATTTTTGCTGCAACCTTAGCAGAAGTGCAGTAGAAGACACATACAGAAAAACCCCACATCCCTCCCGCATGTTTATAAACTGTAAAATAGGCTTGCTTGAGAAATGTCATACAGATCCATTTGAGCCAACTTTGAAAACCCATTATTAGCTCCTAGCTTCCAATACCCTTTGATCACATCTTAAAGCTGAAGTTCCTTACATGCTGGCATTACACAGCCCAATGATAACTCAAACTACAAATTTATTTTAGTGTATTTACCCAGCAGCTCATATAATTGGAATCAATTTTATTTCAAATCTCTGCAAAGAATGTCTGCTACATTTACACTCCATTAAACATGAGATTTAATGAGTCTGAAGTGTGTCATACCATCAGGAAGAGCCACAGTGTTCAAAGAAAGTTGAATTTCGTACCAGAGCAGTACCTCCTCCATTTATCACACCATTAGCTGGCAGCAAGATGGGATCAGAGTCTGTGTATTGGCTATCAAGAATGACAAGACAGTAGTTGGAAAGTAGAGACAGGGACACCAAGATGACTTTAATATTCTTGTAAGTCACCTGCAATTCCAGATCCAGGTTATTAAGTCCTTTCCCCTGCCCCATGGCACTGCTGCCTAGGAACCCCGTAGATTCATCCCCTTGTACATCTGTCTTACAGCTGTACATGGAGAGCACTTCCAAGAAATTGGGGTCTTATCAATGAATCCTGTATTTTACAGAACATACATGACCTGGGACTTTACCCATTGCTTGAGGATGTCTTCCATTTTTTCCAAGCAACATGCAATTAAAAATAACACAAAAGGGTAGCAGTGATACCTGTGAGCAGCCCCTGATTTTGTGGTTGTTCAATTTTAGAGCATGATACTGATTCTAAGCTCGGCCTTACAGCTCCCCAACCCAATCATGTGCTGAAAATACGTGGCAAATATCATTGTCCAAGTTAGCACCACACACATTACTCTCCTCATGACTCCTTAGCAAAGCCATCTCGCCACGGCTTCAGCTAGAATGCCTTTTGTTTACAATTTCACCAGCTGAAAGACTTTTGAGAACAGAAACAAAACCACCAAAAAAAAAGCCAGAAATGAAAGAAAGCTGAAGAGGCCAGTATGAGGATCTAATCTATGGCTAAGACCACCCCTTGCCTGGCAGTCTGCATTGCCATCAGCTGTATGCATTGTGAGTGCACTGGGGTTTAGATCAGCTGTCTGTGCCTTCTCCCTCATTAACATGGATAAAAGCGATGGCCTCTGCCGGGTGCACAGCATTCCTCAGCATACCAGCTGCAGCCCCATCTTAATGCATCCTCTGGGCTTGGAGAATTAATTAGTTCTGACAGTCACCGTGTTTCAAAATGATGGCTGTCATAACCCTGCAGATAAAATCACACACCCCTGGCATATTCCAGATTGCCCATTCAGGCTCTCCATAGGCCACTGTTGGCTTCCTCAGAGGTATGGCACTGGCAAGATTTAACTTGCCAAACCCTTTTTTTTTATATCTCTTTTTTATGTTCCAGTTAAATCTGTGTTAATCAAAGGCAGTATTTCCCAAATATTCCCCCCTCCTTTCCCCAAGCCTAGGCAACTTGATGATTTGTACCCCCCTTCCTCCCACCTACAATTAGCATTCAGACATTTCTCTTGGCAGAGCCAAAGCCTCCCTCCCCCTAGGAAGCTTTCTTCTTATGAACATATTTTATATTTTCCTACGCTTCTGCAAGGTGCTTTAGCCAGTTTCGAAACAAAGAGCAAAGTGACTTCCCTCAAACATGTGGAGCCTCCAACTCTATTCAAACACCCTTGTGACAGTCCTCCTGCTGTGACTGGCTCTAAAACAGAAGCCACATACAGTAAAAAAACAATAATTCATTTATTTTCTTCTGTTTACTTCCAAATTACCAAGTAAAAATATCAAATTTAGCTTAATACTACCCTCACCCTTGACACTCTCTAAGATCTCACTAAATAGGCTGCACCTCAGGGAGGAGAGCTGAGCTGCAAGTAGGGTAGAACATACCAGGAAAGCAGTACCAGCTTTTATGAGAGCTCACAAATGTTCAGGCTGCAATGAATGCTTTCTTTCAAAGTAGCCTTGTTTCTTTCTTATTTCTTCCTCTGAAATGGTACTTTGGCAATATGATCGTGAAATGTCTGAGCTTTGTATGAGCCTCTGAGATCTCATCATGTGAAGTTCAGTCACCTCTGGTTGAGAGAGCTTCACANTGGCAGGGATGGGCAGAAAGTGCCGGGCCGGTGGATGAGATGGATCAGCAGCTCCGCGGTGGCAGCTGGGGCTGCAGCACGTCTGGCAGGACAGAGGAGCGGGAGCCACAAAACGGAGAAGAAGAAGAAGAAGAAGCAGAAGAAGCAGCCACTCTGTCTGGATGATGGCAAAACCCTCCTTTCCCAGCAGAAACAGCTTCGAGAGTGTCTGTCCTGCTCTCCCGCCGAAGGACCCAACAAGCCCCGCTCCCCTCCCCAGCTGCCCCCCAGGGCCCAGCCGATTCTTTGTCTTTTTTAAGCACTGAAGATGTACCAACCGTCAAGGCTTTTCTCTCAGCTAAATGGGAAAAATTCCACTGTCTAAGAAACTAAAAAAGGACACCTAACCCCCAACACACTCTGAAAGTTAAAGAGAACAATATACAATGCAAGCTGTATATGTATATGTGGTCAATATTCAATTAAAAGTTTCTAAAAGGCAGGAAATCACGTGGTCATCAAAACTGTGTAGAGCAAAGCAAGTGCTGCAACCATCGTGTCTGTATCTCCACTGATTTTGATTTACTTTTGAATTGATCTCATGAACCTGGCTCTGAGAAAGAGCAGCTACCTCATTGTCATGCTGAAATAAGCACAAATATTGTTTTCAAAAGCATCTACATAAATGAGCCATCACGTTTTCTCTGGTTGGTTGAAGTTACAGCACAGAAATAGAAGCAGTAACTTGGGGAGAGGCAGTAGGTAGATGAAGAAAGTAAGAGGACAGCTAGCTCACGATTACCTAAAGTAGAAGAATCCAGTCCAGGAATGCAATAGCAAGCAGAGCAAAGCTGTGACACACAGAAGGGAATGGCCCTGTGGCACACAGAAGGGAATGGCACACGGTATTTGCAGTATTAAAGTACACACATTAACTGTTAATAAACTTTTTCACTAGACTGTTTGCAACCTGAAAGTTTTCAGAGGTACAAGGGTGACTAGCAGCTGAGACACAGGGCATCTGAGCAGGGATGCTTGGCTGGGCTCCCCATGCCAAACTGATCCCAGCTTTCAGGAAGCCAGCTTCTTGGCTGGTGGCAGGAACCCTGCCACGCTGCTGCTTCAAGCACTGAGGTGTCACCTCCTCATCCCCAAGGGCCCAGGGAGCCGCACCCTGTGTGCCAGGTGACCTTTTAGACTTAATTTCTGCCCAAAGCGGGGCAGGAGCCATCCAGGTAGAGTTGCAGTCAGAATGTGGCACAGTCTGCAACCTCCACAAAGAAGGAAAATGCCATCAGCAGCAGGAGGAAAGGGTGAATGGTCCCTCTGGAACAAGGGAGGAGGCCATGCTCTGATGAGAAGGGAGAGGAAGGAAAGGGAAAAAGTTTACTTCACACAAATGCTTATCCAAGAGGCAAGAGCAGATAACAAGAGAGCTGATGCTGTTACTTTTTATCTCAGTCTACAGGACAGGAAAAGGATGTGCTTGATTTATAGCTCCTTTCACCACTGCACTGCCTGAAGGGGTAACAGGCTGACCCCAAGTTGCTGAAGAAGCTGTCAGCTCCTGCCAGCAGCCACACAGGGAGCAGCCAGATGTGCTTTGCCCAGATGGCACAGACCCTGCCACTCTGCCCACACTCCCACAAGGCATTTCTGCAGAGAGAGGGTTTCACTTCCAAACAACCCACAAAGGATGGGATGTGGCCATGGGTTATCACCACCCAGAAAAGGAGACCCTCCAGGATTCTGCTTTTGGAGTAAAACCTGAGCCATCCCTTCCACCAGGCCAGATTGTACATTGCATGCAAAGCCAAAGTAATGTAAAACCTTGACCTCAGAAGAAAGAAACAGCCCTTCTTAGGAACGTTCCTACTATCAGCATGTCCATCACAACCCTGGCTGCTATAATGTCGGCATAAACATGGAATGATTTACTTGTCTCATCATATAGAGAAAGGAACAGGATCTGATGAGTGCACAGGAAACACCTTGCCCTGCCATCTTCAGCAATTTTGCAGTGTCCTTTTAGAGCATATAACAAAAGTAGATGAATTTGTTTGTTATATGTTTATCACCACTCAGTTTTTAAGAAAACCACACAGAGATAAAGATAAGGTGTTAGGAAGAACAGTTTTGTATTAAGACACCCTTAAGGAGCACCTTCTAATGACAGAAAAAATTCTAAGGTCGGGGGACCAGGCAAAACTGGAGGGAGACACAGTGTTGGGTATTTGAGACATGAGAGAGCCTGTCCTTACAAGACTGACCCAAGCAGTGACAAAGAGCAGCACTAGAAATGAGCTGAAAAACTGAAAAGAAATAAAAAGTCTTGCATTTAGCAAATCAAAATTGCAAAATCAAAATGCTTTTGGCAAATCTGAATATTCATCTCTGCCAACCATATGCAAGTAATACAGCTGAGTCAATTTTCCTCTGCTTAGCTCCAGAAAATCAGTAAACATGATTTTAAAAAAACATCAAAAACGTGGGGGAGAAATATGCTCTTTTTTATCAACTAACCAAATCTGGAAGGTGTTCTTTTGGCCTCCTGAAATAAAACCAGTAGTATTTCTCCCAGAACTACATTGGGATGACCTATCCTTATGTCATTAGGGCTGATAAGACAACTTCCAGAGATCCTTTGCTCTCCCTTAGATCAGCTAAATAACTGTAATAGTAAGAAGTGCAGTAGCTACTCCACCCCTCTATCTATGTTCACCTAAAAGAAATCATCTCCTGTCATAACAGTTCAGTGTCCTTGGTTTTGTACTATCAACAGCTCCAGAGAAAGGAATAAATGATCGGAGCCCCATCAGGATATCCTGTCATTCATAAAGGGAGGCTTTATTCAGCTTTCCAGTGAAAACTTTCAGCAAATACTCTGCATTTTGGAATCTCTCCTGCCTGGGCAAGCTCCTCATTTACCTTGGGGAAGACGAGAGTCCTGTTAAAAGTATTTGCCTGAGAATGCAGAAGAAACAGCACCTCTAGCAATCATCTTATGTCAGAATTGAGTTTTCATGCTTGGACAGCTCTGAAAGAAAAAAGTCCAGTTCACAATGGAAAAAAGTCCAGGGTTTTTATTCTTTTTTGCTTTTTTGGTCGCAATGAAACTATGTTTGACATCACGAGTCCAAGATGAGGTAAGAAGCAGCTTTTTGCTGTAATGGATTAATATTTGTCTATATTACTCTGCATTCTAGAGAGAACAGTTATCAGATATTCTTATAGCAGAAAAAAAACCACTTTAACTGGTTATTAATTATAACCTAAGAGCTCTGCAATTCAGTCCTCTAAAATAACAGAAATGAATCTGTTTATTCTGCATGAGAATTCGGCTCAAATGACATAGCATGAAAAAGTCTCTAGAACTGACATATGTGGCAAAATACTGTAAATTATGCATTTATCAAAAGAAATTGATTGAGATTTCTGGTAAGTCAGAAGATGAAAGGAGAATTTTTTTCTATAGTGAAAATTATCTGCTCCTACTAACTAAAAGGAGGAAAAGCTATTTTAGATAGGTAAGGGATAAAAATCTAAGGAATTGAGCTATTTAAAGTAATAACACAAAGTTATAAACCTAATTAAAGGGTTTGTAGACATTTGGGGAAGTGGTGCATTTGTCATGTAAAAATACTATGAATCTGTGGTATTTCACAACATCTGTTTTCACCACTCTTGTAGAGAGGCAGAACAAATTTAGAAGAGGAAACAAAATGACAGAGAGAAATTAGAAGGGGGAAAAGAAAGACACTTGGGTGTTTTGTTGGTATTGTTGTTGGTTGGTTGCAGTTTTTAAATGGAAATATACATTGAAATGTACAAAAAATACTGGGAAATATCTTAAAGTCATTCTTTTTCTTAAAAAAAAGACTAAAAGAAGAGACACTAAAAAGTTGGCTTTCTTCCATTTTCTCTAAAAGCAAAAAGGGAAAATGAGGAATTGGGAGAAAGTAGAAATAACCATTCCAAAACAAATAGTGTTTTACAGCTGGTGGTAGAGAAAGGGCACAAGTTATTTTAATTTAAATTTTACCTTTTCAAAACACTCATTGACTTTTATTGTTCCAAAAATTAAACATTGAGGGGTGCCTTTTTTATGACAACCAAATGTCTTTTCAAGTTGCATCCACATTATACTCATATCTGGGAAAAGGTCACATTTTTACTTCAAAGGCACCTGAAAAGCATCTACACAACAAAAGGGTTTCACTACCCAAATATTTCAATGTTACCCAGACCAGATTTCAACAGTGCACTTAGGAAGACTAGAACATGACAACTAAATAAATGTTGAAATGTGTTTATATCTGGGTGGTGGCAATCACATGTAGTGGCTCAGAGGTTATGGAGCTAAATCTCCTTATCAGCATCTGCAATACGACCTCGCAGACTCTGCTGCTGAAACGTCCAGCTGCCAAGGGGACAAAGTGCTGAGTGAGGGCTTCATGGGACATGTGAAAATCCTGCCCAGCGTGCCAGGGTACACATCCAGACCAGCTGTGAGGTTCTGCAGAGGCTGCAGCACCCCACGAGTGCCCAGAAGGTCCAGGACTATCTGGATTACAGAGGGTTGTGTTGCTGGTATTCTACAAATAGCAGGAAGAAAGAAGATGAAGCCGACATTAGATGCAGTTCAGCAAAGACTTACTGCTTCAAAATAGACACATAAAAACAGGTTAAAAAATTTTTTAAAAATGATCCTGCTCTTCTCAGTGTGCTCTGGTGGGATCAGGCCCAAAATCTCCACCAGATTTGAATGCAAACCAAGATGTCATTCTTTGACACCAATTTGAAAGAACCAGCCATAGTCCTTTACATAAGTATGGTGGTGCTGATTTAATTTTGCCTCTGAGTGGGGAAAGCACCTGTCAGCAGCTTCCGAACTAACACTCTGTAGGATGATGCTATGTCTGTAACCTGGCTTTTCCGTCTGATAAGCTCAGTATTTGTTGATAAAGCACTCTTGGGAAAATACTACACTTAGAAGGGTTTATCCTGCAATGGTTGGACATATTTTGTGCAGACAAAGCTTCTGCAAAGCGCTAGCATGTGGCCTAATACCTAACTTAGTTCCAAAACAAGCAGCTCCTGCTGAACAGAAAAGAGCTGCGAGTGAAAACAAAGCTGAGTTAAACTTGTCGTTTTTCAGCAATGCCACTCGGGGTAGTGTTTTTCCTTCTTGTTAATTATTCTTCTCCTATTGCAGGTGAAGAAGAAATGTGATCAAAAGCTGCTCATTAGAATGAAAACCAAATGTGTACCTTGCTCTTTAAACCTTGACACCCAGTGCCCTGCTGGCTACACCAAAATTACCAACAGGACTGGGACACCAGACTGCAGGTATCTCCTCTGTCAGAGTTTTCTCATGAATATTGTTCTCCAGTAATTAGAAAACATTAATACACATCAAAAATTCTCTAGTTTATGCAGTTTTCTTCTGGAACATTTACCATTGGCTTCACCTCCAAAGCTCAAGCTGCATTCAGGGTATTTGATGCTTGAAGTTAAACAGCAAATGACATAAAGGAAAATAAACATTGCTATTGATGGCCTAACAGAGTTCAAGCTGCATTCAGAGTAGTTGACGCTTGAAGTTAAACAGCAAGTAACATAAAGAAAAAAAAACATTGCTATTGATGGTCTAACAGATTTTCTCTTGAATAGTATAATAGAATCATTCTGTATTTATTCACTATACTTGATATAAATGATACAAAAATGTATGATAAATATTTTTTATCATACATTATATATGTATGTGTTAATCTTATATATAATATAAATAAAGTAAAATTGAGAGTGAAGGGCAGGAAACCAAATTTGATGTCAAAACCAATTGGACATCTTGCCATTCTGATTGGAAAAAAAGAAGCAGTATTTTAGAGAAAATGTAACTGCTTTAGAGAAAATGTAACTATTTTGAGCTTACTTAGCATTTAAAGAACATTGATACTGAACATTTTTTAAAATACTGCTTCAAACCAAAACTTAGAGAAATGCGCTGTATTTAGGCTGGGGTGGGAAGAAAAATACATTATTCAAAAGTAACATCTCCATGGATCTTTTTGGACCTTGGCATTCAAAAAAAGGTAGAGTAATGCAACCAAGCTTAAAGTGCTCTTGTCTGACACTGAAAAGAGAAGAACTTAAGAATTTCATTTTTCCCCATGTAAGGCCTGTAAGTACTTTGAAGCAGCTCTAGCTTCTTTTCCACAGGTATTACCTGGAAATTAAAACACACACACTTTCTTTTCCGGGCTGTCGGCATCGTTGTGTGAAGGAATTTGAGCAACCTGAGTGCTGCCAGGGACACTGGGGCCCAGACTGCATGGGTAAGTTGTTTTGGGCTTTGGGGTTTTATTTTCATTTAGAATTTGAGCAGAAAGAAAGCAGCAATTTTTCTTCTTTTCAGAAATTATTGCTGTGAGAAGTTTTCTCCTCAGAGCTTGTTATAAAAGTAAAAATAAACAGCAGTTTTAGCTAAAACTTAGGGGATTTGAAGGAAAAACAGGTATTCAAATTTTCATTTAAAAAATAAAATTCATAGAAAAATATAAAGAGCCTCAGAAAGCCTCCTAGATTTGAGATTTTCAAAACAAATCATTACAGTCAAAGCCTACAAAATTATTTCATTTGGGAGGATCCCTAAAATAGATTTTAAAAAATTCAGATTTACAACTAAAAAATTTAAATGTTTAATTTTAGGTCAAAACCACCCTCATCTGCACCTGAAGTATTTCCAAATTTCTTTAATTCTTGACTTTGTGATGGAGGGAGGATCTTTTCTTTCAGCTCAACTTGAAACAGTTTCTTGAACTGCCTGTGAATGCTGAAGGCCATTACTGAAGCAAGGGAATCAGGAGTGCCTCCTCTCCTGCTGCCCCTTCCGCAGGAAAAGCTTTTCAGCGTCTCCACAAATACATCAAATCTCTGGCTACCAAGATGGGCGTCCAGACCACAGAGAAAGTTTCCCTTCTGCCCAGCCAGAGTGTTTCCCCCTTTAGTTAATGGCCTCAAGGTCTGTTTCAATGTCTGCAAAACTCTTTGTCCACAAAATAGATTTTTTAAGAATTATATTTTTGTCCCAAGTTATTATTTAAGCGCCAGTCATTTATCCACTAAAGAAAAGCAGTCCAACTGCAGCTCACAGTAACTTCAAGAGAAATGGCAGGCAAAGAGCAGAGCCCACAGTGTGCACTCATGTCTTCTGACCTGAGTCAGAAAACCAGACCAAACCTACATCATCCCAAAATCAGGGTGCTCTGGGCAGCCACACCAGGGGCATCAGTATTTCTGGGCAGGGGCAGAGTCCCCTGCACCAGAGTCAGAGCTCTGCCTGCACCACTGCATGAAGGAGGCTGCAAAGGCAAGGAAGCCCTCTCTTCCTTTGGACCAACTTCCTGACCCCAAAAGCAAAAAAATCAAGGTCTCAGTATTGTTTCTGCTTTCATTTGGAGGGAAAGAAATTAGTTATCTCTAAGTTATCACAACCTCTGTAATAGAATACAGCACAAGTTGAAATATTTGGAGGAAAGACAGTTCTTCCTGAGGCAGAGCAAAAAACCCTGACTAGAGGTTTACTTCACATTTAGTGTCTGATGGCAAGGACAAAATTAGGTCTTAAATTGCAGTCTGACTTCCTTAAATGATAGCAAATGCTGAAACACACTGTATGAATGAAAGATCTTTTGTCCCGTTCCCTCCCCATGAAGCACACCAAGCCATCCAGCTGCACACCAATCCCTCTGTAAAAAGCCAAAGTCAAAGCACAGGGTCAGAAGAGGTCCAGGGGGAAAGAGCACAGCCTTTCAACACTGCCAGTATCATCCAACCACAGGTAATACAGCTGGTAGATCTCAGGTACAGCAGGAGCTGCTCCCTATCCCAGCACTGGTTCCCACTCTGGGCAAATATTTCCATGGCTCCAAAGAAAAGCCTGGGTACCTACTGAAAGTTGTATGGCTTGACCAACAGAGTAAAAAGGACTATAAGAATAAAGAGGGGGAAATGTTAAAGGAAAAAAATAAAGGCCAAGGGGAAAGATACTAATTTTAATGCTATCAAATTATATGGTTCAAAATACTTCTTCTTTTAAAGTACTTCTCACTGCTTCAGCCTTACAGGGAGTCAAGTGGAGAGAAGTATTTTAAGAGGCTCTATTTGATAACATGTGGAAAGTGCTGAATTTAAGTCCATGAAGCAAAAGAATGCAGACAGATTTAGGTTCTTTTGTCCTAGATTTAAAGATTTGGCCTTCACACTCTGACAGCTGTTAAGAGATAAGCAACAGCATCTCTTTCTTACTGCTTTTAAAAAGCATCCTCAATAAAAGCAAAGGTCTCTCTTCTCCCCGGGGTGGCAGCAGGCGACTGTGCCAGCACTGCTGCAGTGTCCCAGCACTGCCTCCTGTGGCCCTGCTGGTTGCAGGAAGCACTTTATCTGCCTGGCCAAACTTGTTCGACAGCATGGTAATTTACCCAACTTCTGATAACGCTCTCCCTTGTTGCTGGTATCAAAACAAGAGACAAGATGAAGTGACGACAAGGAGAAGTGCAATGAATGCCAACAGAAAAAAAAAACAGCAAAAAAACACGAAAAAACCAAAACAAAGCAACCAATCATTCTATGTCAATAACTTAAAAGTAACTTTTTCTAGGAATTACACCACAAACTCTGAGTTTTCTCTATCCTTGCACATTCATTAAAAGCATCAGTGCAAATAAATTATTTTCCATTCCGTGCAAATATTAAACAGTTGCCCATCTCCACCCACATAGAACAAACTCTGAGACTC
The DNA here is from genome assembly GCA_013399455.1 of Anthoscopus minutus. NCBI lineage: Eukaryota > Metazoa > Chordata > Aves > Passeriformes > Paridae > Anthoscopus > Anthoscopus minutus. The sequence continues at coordinate 72,672 of VWYI01049280.1, read as the reverse complement.
TTTGTAAGCAATAAATCTTACTAGTGAGGTACAGCAGAGTACCTGGGAAGCCAGTAGGAGTATGATACATTTAGATATCTTCTGCATCAAAATTATAGTAGTTAATGGGAATTCTACTTACAGGAAGGAAAGGCTTATGGAAGAGAGTAAATACATTATTTCCAAGGAGGGGCAGGGCAACTGTGAAAAATAAGGGTATCCTTATAGGAGAGAAAACCTGACAGAATTATCTGACTAAAAAACACTGTAATATACACTTCCTGCAGGCAATCTTTCAGTAAAGTTTTGAATCTTGAAACCCTTTAAACAAAAAAAATTAGGCTACTTTTATTATAAATATGGTAATTTTTTTCTTATCTCATCCTTCTGGCTGGGGTTTTTGTTCAGACTGTCTCAACTTCCGTGCCACTGCCTGTAACCATGACTTTAGCACCAGAGGCACTGAAGAGCATAACACGCCTTTGGCACACAATTTTGACTACAGACCACAACCCCTTGGACAAGATTTGGTTGTGAGATATCTAGAAATTTCAATTTCCAAGATTGTTTGAATCAATTATTACAGTCTTATGAAGGTAGCAGGGAAAAGGAAAAATTTCCCGCATAAAGCAAATACAATTTTTGGTGGGGGAATAAAAAGGCTTATTAAATTCTAACTTAGCATCAAATAAAATCCTGAGAGCAAATTATCAATCCTTCAGAGCTATATCAACACACAGGAGCAGTCAGGCAAGCTCCACTTGTACCAGAAAAGCCAACAGCTTAGGGTGTGGCAGACAGAGGTGAATCAGCAGGAAAAAGCCATACGGTACTTTAGAATAAGAGAATTATTTTTTATTCCTTCCTTTGACTACAGTCACTAGCCTAAGTTCCCAGACAAGAGGGGGGTGTGATGGTCTCTGCTGATGCTAAGATTCTAGGGAAGAGATTCAGGCAGCTGCAAAAGAGCAGCTGCCCTCAGAATCCCTCCTTAGCCCAAAGCCCTACAGCTGCCAAGGTGGTCACCTGTAGTGCAAGGGTCAGAGCAAGGTGACTGATGGCTTAAACATTGTCATTTCCAGAGTGTCCAGGAGGAGCTGCTTCACCATGCAACGGGAGAGGACACTGCTCTCAGGGCATAACCGGGAACGGAACGTGCACTTGTCAGGTACGTCCTTTCTTTTAAACAGAAAAAAATACAGCAGTAGCATGTAAGCTGTCCTAAGGAGTAATGTGTGTTCTACTGTATCAATACATTAAAGAAACTGCAGTGATGATCAGCTTGGAGTTCATTTTTTGCTTGGATTGCATTAATCCTCATACTATTATTTCTCCGGACTTAAGCACATTCGTGTGGAATTAGTAAGAAGTTCTTTCATCTTGCCTTCCAAAGACAGGTGTTTTGAGTTCCTCTCTTTTTTTTCAATTGTACTATTACCTGTGACTTTTTGCCCTACATAGAGCTATACTCTCCATACATTGTTCCTTTGCTGAGAGTGCAATGTGTGCTGCTTAACCTCAGGCAAATAGATTTTTAAGAAACAATTCAAATTAATTGTTTCTACCCACCCCCCCCACCCCCCACTGGTTCATATTTACTTTACATCAAAAGTTTTTTTCTGGGGACATGAGAAAAATAGACAGAGGTAGAAGTAGCCAGAAAATACAATCCAAGAATCGTAAGACTGACTTGGACATTAGGCTTGATTACTGTACTTCATTGTTAGCTTGATATCCAGAACATCTGATTTGAAGACCTACGAATTATTTTTAATAATGATGTGAGGGCCTGATGGTTCACAACACAATGTTTTCTAGATTGTAGTAGCTATTGATTGAAACTGTCATGCTATTTATTGAAACTCTCATGCTATTTTCTCTTGGCAGCAAAAGATGCTGCTTTCAGCCTACTAAGTATATATCTGTCTGTACATAGATAGATGAAAAAGTTAAGCTTTTATTTCCATTGTGTAATTCACAGAAAGGGTTTGGTGGGACAGCCTGTGAAAAATGTGCTGAAGACAACTTATTTGGTCCTGACTGCACATCAGGTAGTTTCAATTTGCTTTATTTGATTGGGGAAAAGAAGGGAGTGAAAGCTGTGTTCAGACTCTAAGAGATCACAGTGAAAGAGGTAAAGGGTCCAAAGTCTAAAAGATTCCCAGTAAGAGCTGCTGTCTGCCTCAGAGAACACAATGGGGAAAGGAAAGAGAGCTCTTTGCTCTCTTCTGTGCCAGAATAAAAAGATTAACATTTCAGTGCTGTTTATCTCATATACACTGAAATAATATGTTTTAAGAATTTTTGTTAAATAACTACAATTCTGTCAAAAGTGTGAAAAAGGGAGTATTTATTTTAGTTTTGTGGTTTGGGTGATTGATGAATTCACTGATTAGCCATACATCTATCAAAAGTGAAAGTCTGAAGGAGCAATTAATGCTTTTGCTTTTTAAAATGTTTATGTATCACAAGTGTATACAAGCATATAACATTTTCCACTTTCAACTGCTTCTTAATGGTCTCCACCCATATTATGTTCCTGATCCTTCTGAAAATTACACTGAAGAAAACAGAAAACTGCCTGAAAAAAAGTCTTACTCTTAAGTGGTAATAGTTGTTTATCTCAAAGTAAAACTTTTCTCCCCTCAAGATCTACATAATGTTAGTTTCAAGGAGTCAAAAATGGTCTCAAATAATCTGTGTTGGCCTTTCTACACTGATCCTACACCGCTGCTGGCTCAAAGGCCCTTTTTCTGCCAGCTGTCCACTGGATGCCAGTGTTGATACACAGAAATGTAACTGAGCAGCATTTTCATGAAAATAGGGTGCTTGAATGAATTTAATATCATAAATGCAATTATTTTCCAATAAGTTACTGGAGGATTCAATAACATATTAATTCAAGCAATATTTTACACTTCAGCTTTCAGATATTTGAGCTCCTCCAAGCTCAGTAAGAACCTCCTCAAGCTCTAAAATAAATAAAATATAAATAATGTTCATTTGTGGCTAACTACTTTTAAGTAATACCTTAGACATTCCTGGTTTTTATATTATGACTATTAACATAGGTGGGAAATTATTGATTAATTAGTGCAGGTGATTTACATGAACACAAGCTATGTTTTTAAGGGGAAGAGGATATGCTACATCACTGCAGCTTAAACATGAAGTCAGCAATACAATTCCACACCTCTTTTAGACTTTTCCAAGTGTAACTCCAAATGGCCTTTCTAAAAATCATCATTGCCATATTTCAAGCAGTTGTAACTATAAAGCTTTTGCAGTATACTTAAGGCCTCAAAAATTATTTAGAGAAGAGTCTCACAATTGCCTGGACTGTGAATGCATCATCTTGTGTACATATTGTCATTGGGTTTATAACCAGATTATAACCAGAAATGAGAGAATATAGGAAGAAAGAAGCCTGAGACATCCACAGTGATTATTTATGCTTTTAACTAAATAATTCCTGTTCAGGGAGGGGCAAAAATAAAGTCACAAAATTTGTCTCTTCTTGAGGTGCTTGAGAGATACAGAGTTGAAGCAAAAACAAACAATAGCTTAACTGTTATTGAAGAGGTCTGTGTTGCATGTTCGATTTTCACTTCAGATTGTCAAATTTTACGAGTTTTATGGCATTAGCAACAAGTCAGTTTGGTATTTACAGACCCCAGGCTCTTAACAGCCTGCAAAAATTTGTGTGTTATTTACTGACATATGCAACAGCAAGCATTGATCACCTCAGTGATGCAAGCCTATAAATTCCTGCACTCAGGTCAGAACTTGGTTTGGCCCAAGCTGCTGGCCAGGACATTCCTTGCTCTGAGTAACCAGTAACCATGTCTCTCCAAACACCATCATTATTCCATAAATTTCCCCCTCTAGTTTGTGACTGCGTTCATGGAGTATGCAACAGTGGAATTACAGGGGATGGAAGATGCACTTGTTTGTCTGGATACAAAGGGCTCCACTGTGATCAGCGTAAGTGGCATTTCCCATATGAGATGTTCTCAACAGCTGTGATACAGGCAGAATTGGTAGAGATTAACTGGTCTCAGGTTAGTCATGCAGGAGCAACCATACACTGAACCCCAAAGCCTTGCAGAGTGCAGGCACAGCTGAACCTGTTCCCCTCTGTCCCTCAGCCATAGCCGAGTGCGAGGCGCTGCGGTGCCCTGCAAACTCCAGGTGTGCTGCCTCAGGTGAGGATGGAAACCAGCTGCAATGCACATGTCTGCCCAACTTCCACAGGGATGGTACACTATGTGAACGTGAGTAATTTCCATGTCTGCCCCAGTTCTTTGAATATACCACCATTATTGCTATAGTTCAGATATAGAATGTGATTTTGAGCCACATCTCACCGTCAAATTTTCCTTGGGCTTCTATCCCAAAGCACAAACTAGATTCCTTCATGATGGAACGAAATCCTAAAATGTGCTTCAGAAGCCCATCCATCCAATTGCTAACAAGTTACGGTCCATGCAATCAGACTAAAGCTAGTCAACCCCCTTGAAGCACATAAGGTGGATACTGGGTTATCAGTGCTTACAAATCCATTGCTGTCATATCTACCACTGCTTGGTACAGTTCAGCCTCATAGCTCGCTTCTACAAAAATCAACAACTTATATAGAGGTGGTGGTGCTGGGACCCCGAGCCTGTTCAGCTGCTATAGAGGTATTAGCTCCAGCCTTGGACAAGGCTGTCTGAGTGTTAACAGCTATTAAAGAAAATATAAAAAGGACATGGAGCTTCGCATCTGATCTCTTTTGGAGGCTTAATTTCAGCTCTGTCCTGCAAGAACTCTGATACAAATGCCAAGGAAGATACTGGGAGCTAACCTTTTATCTCCATCAGGTCAGGGCAGGTCAAAAGGGGACAACCAACAATAAACATAGAATTAACATGAACTGAAAAGCATGCTGGACAGGTAGCCTTTTTACCTTATCACACCAGTGAAGGGGGCTAGCCAAGGCTTCTCCCCTTAAGGAGGGTGGCAAAACTGTACTTTAAATGATCTCTTCCCTCCAGGGAAGGATGGGTGCACCGTTGTCTGGTCTACTGTCCCCCACAAACTTATATTTAAGTTGTATTTAAACTTTTGTTTATTAATCATCCATCATGTGGCAGCTCAGTTTCATCAGCAAGCACAAATTATATAGGCAAGTAAATTTCATTTTAGCCTTCCTGTTTTTCATTAATCAAAGCTAATAGCATCTCAGCTAGAGGTAAACTCTACCATAAAGGTGTCTTTATACACTCCTCAACTTGCCATTGAATGCCCAAGTTAACTGCATAAGAGTCTAGATTTTCTTTTCCCCGCTCACTTTGTCTTACGTATCAGTTCATCTTTCTAGACAAATTGCAACACAGAATATTGTTTAATCAATCAATCAAACAGTTATTGTTTAACTGTTTAACAGTTTAGAAGAGGTTGGCTCAGATCAGTCCCAGCTGAGGAGAAAGGGAGGAAAAGAGGAGAAAACAGTGAGAAGCAGCACTTTTTAAGGCGTGTCCAGGGCATGCCATCTCCTAGATACCATGTGTGCTTAACCATAACCTAACCTCGACACAAAGGTGTGAGAACATGCTCTCCAAGCACTGCTTGATTTTGAAAAAGAACAAGCAATGCCATTGCCTCAAAAAAATGTTTCATGGAAATAACTAGTGAGCTTCTAGTGCCATCCTGGAAGTAGGAGAGCATGGAAGACTAAAGTACTTGCTGGACAGTTTTCCATACTGATGGACTGATAGTCATCATGACCTGATGACATTACATTGTTTAACTACCGGAAGAAAACAGCGAAGGCCTATTGTATTGAGAAATATTTTCCAACTGATCTAACATGCTTGAAGCTTGCACAGACCTCATACCTCCCACCTGACCTTCTCTAGTTAAAATCCACCAGAGAACAAGGAAATAGTTGTGATATTTTAATGAGCATGTTACATGCTTTAATCTGTTTATAGCTCAACTTGCCAAGTTAAGAGATCACTTCTGCTCAAAAGCAAACAGTTGGTTGCTACGTTAGCATAAACACGTTCCTCTCTTCCATCTCCATGCGGCCACAGTCCTTCAGACTTGGCTGTTATGAAAAGTCTAGTCTGCCCAGGCTTTGTTTGGTTGGAAGTGCTCTGGTAAATCCTTGTCTTCAATTTTAGAACTGTGGACAACTATTTATTAACTTCACTTATTTTTTCACAAGCTATCAACCCGTGCTCCAAAAGGGCCTGCAATCCTAATGCCGACTGCGTTTACCTCAGGCCAAACCAACACAAATGCACCTGTCGAGAAGGTTACACAGGGGATGGTCAAATCTGCCTGCCCACTGACCCCTGTCAGGCAGCACACGGGAGCTGCCCTGCACAGTCCAGCATTTGCATCTATGACGGTCCAGGAAAGGTCAGTGTAACTGCCCAAGAAGGAATAATGCTTTCTTTCCAAAAAGAAGCCATGAGGGTATGGAAACAGCTCTCAAGGTGAAGTCAAATGCTATTCCTAGCTTTACCATAATACCTGCTGTTGACCACAAGGGAATACTTTCATGTCCCCTCTGAAAATAGGAATGGCAATAGTGTTGTTTTTTCTGGGACTATTTTGGCTCTGATTTGCCTCCCCAAAATTGAGGCATTGAAATAAATCTTCTCTAGTTAAATTTTGTCTCTCTGACCACAGGGGACTCGTAGGACCAGAAGGGCCCTTATACTGCTACCACATATGCAGGTCTAAACTTAGTTTACTTGGGAAAAGCAATCTGAGTCTTTGAAAACAATCAGTGACCAGCACTTTACAAAGACTGCATATTATTCAGGATGTTGGGAACTGGCTCCAATTTATGTGCATAAAACTCACACCATCAAAAAAGCAAGGCTTCAAAAGGCCTGTATTGCTTGGGCACCCTGAAGAGCCAAAAAGGGACTTGATCTTTCAGGGTTCTTTTGCAACTCATTGTCATGTCTCAGTGAAGTGCACATGGCTGAAACACGGGCTAGTGTGTACAAATATAAGCTTTATATCTGTGTCTGAACTCACCAGGTGATTAACTGAGACACTGTGTTCAAGCCCCAGTTCCAGAAATTATCCACAATTTGTGCAAGGCTAATTTTCCCTCCCTTCTCACATCCTTCCGATTTAGTCTCACTGTGAATGCAAGGAGCATTATACCAACTTTGTACCTGGGAAAGGCTGCAGCATGAAGGACTACTGTGAAACAAACAACACCTGCCACAAAAAAGCCAAATGCTCAACAGTTTCACCAGGACAGATTTCGTGAGTCTTTTTGCTTATGAAAGTTTCACACAGTGTCTCCTTCCTTCCCTAGTAAATGGGCTGCTAAAACAAATCCTGTGGATGGACACCTCCTGAAGTTATCTTTAATGGGTCCTTTATCAAGGACAAAGCACAAGATTTAATGGGGTTAGGGTCAGCCAATTAACTTAGTATTAGATTTCATCAGGCCATTTGCTAATACCTATGAAGTTTTATTTTTAAAGCACTCAGAGGTCATTTCGACACTAGTAAATAAAAGGGACCAAAACCTTTTTTTCTTTTCCTCAGGGCAAGAAGCATTGTCTGTCTCACAGCTAAAGTCTCTTCCTAAACAGAGTAACTGCCTCTTGGCAGCAGTCCCAGGCACATGCTATCCCTTCAACTGTGCCTGGGCACTGCCAGGGAAAATGCTACTTGGTGTGGGCCAGAAAGGCACCAGGCAACATGCTGAAAATCAGTTGGCATTAATTATGCACTGGAGCTCTGCCTCTTCTGAGTATCCTAATTCAGATACAACCAGGGAATCTGCCCTAGAAGCTGTGAAGGCAACCACCAACCCCAGCAGATTCCTTAAAAGCTCGAGCCAAGCAGGTGGGAAGCTGCGAAGCCTCTGGCAGATTTGGCTTTTCCTGTATAGAAATGTGCTACATGGATGTTAGGAAAAAGACACAAATGGCACTGAACTCTACAAAACTCTCTCAAACCACAGAATCTGGCCTACATGTGATGGCAGGTACTGGGTTAAAGAGCTGTGCCTGAAATAAGCTTTTGGGAGCTGAGAGCTTGGACATGAGGGACAATACAGGCCATTCATTGTAAGTTAGGAAGAAATTATCACATAGATCTGTAGAAAGCTCAGGAGAGTACTCTTATTGCCAGTCCCTGTGTCATCATGCAGTCTTCCCTTGCAGGATAATATCAGCATCACTTGTGCATAAGCTATTGTGCACTTCAAACAAATTTAACTGGAATATCCCCTAGTTCTCCTCTACAGTGCAGTGTGCTGCTCAAACTGCTTACTACAGACTCCCACAACACTTAGCATAGAGTACTACCACACTGCACAACATCAGATGGAATTTTGAGATAAAATTCCTAATCAGGAGCTTTTTTCCCTAATTAGTCTCTGTTTCACCATTCTAAAACAACTTTTGAAAGCTGAGAAAGTTTAGAAAATTTTAGAATGGGAAAATCAAAAATTATTACTGGGGATGTAAAAGAAAAACAAAAATCCTCTGCACATCATTCATTTAATGATATTTAATGGAGAAAAAGTACAGAAGAATGGAGTGGGATTGAAATAAAACTTGAGCTAAGGAAAATCCATTTATGAAAGAGGAACTTTACAAAGAAAAGCATTGATTTGTAAATGTGGGCATAATAAATAGATTCTGGTAAGTGACAGACTATATTTTGGCTGCATCTCAGATTTTAAATGCATTTGGGAGGGCTTTTTTGGTTGGTGTTTGTTTGTTTGTTTTCTAAACCACAAAGCTATAACAGAGACCACATTGCTTCCTTTCTATTTTTGTTTTGTGTTTTTAAGGATGCAGTTGTGCCATTAGCTTTCCCCATAGAGACAGTTCTACTTTCTCCAGAACCAAATTACTTGTACAGGATGAAGCTGTCATACAGACAAAGATGTAAAAAACACATACATTTGATTTGTGAGTACAACACAGCAACTTCATCAAAAATCACAATTGCCTCTGTCTTATGTTCCCATGTAGGTCTTTCCTGAGTGGGTGCTGACACTTTCTATAGTGTTGCCTCAGCACAGTAATCATGTTCAGCCTTGCCCAGAAGCTATGAAGCTCCAACCAGTGCAGATTACCCAGCATATTATATACCACAGCATATATAACCTCTCTGGTTTCCAAGGAGAGCTGCCTTACAGTCAGTTTAAATTCTATTTTCTCTCTTAATCCCATTCTTATTTTTCCTCTTCAATGTAGAAATGAGTAGCTTCATAAACCAAAACTCTACTATGGAGGAGTTTGGTAAAATGAAGACAGAAAGCCAAGCTTTCCTTTTCCCTGAGTAAGCTGAAGTGGTCAAAGTTCCCATCTTTTCCAATCCTGCTGCTCTTCCCCTTGCCTAGCCACAGAAAGTCAATTCCTTCATGAGAAGGAGTGAGGAAACACACAGGTTCAAGGGTTCAAGCCCATGCAATAGGTGCTAATCTGTAATCACTCAATGCTTTCCTTTGGCACAAATATCCAAACTATGTTACTTGGATGCTCACCCAATTATGAGTAATATTGTCCTCAGAAGTTTCAAACTATGCAGGCATTTCTGCAGTTCACTGTGCCTCCAGAAATGATAGTCAAAAAGTTATTATGTTTAGCCATCTGCTTCTCTATGAACATTGAATGAAAAAGAGAGAATTTTTTTTGAAAAAAATATTTTGAAACCTGGATCTGATTTGCTCCATGTTTCAAGGGCAGCTCCTTTTTTCTACTATGCTATTTCTCAGCTCCTTTAAAGCCTCAGATGTTTTCTTCTCTGTTCAGAAGTGAAAGGCATCTACCTACAGCAATTCAGCAATATTTGCTCCACCAGAGAAAACGGATCAGCACCCAAGGAGCAGCTGTTCCTCACTCCCAGCTGTAAACCCTTCATCCAGGCTCCATAGTCATACTCTCTCTGCTCAAGAGATTCCCTTAAAAAGAAGTGGATTCACCCTCAAAATAGCATCCTAAAAATTTAGGATGTTTTTAGACTGCCATTTTTACCCACGATCATAGTCAAAGCTCGAGACTCTTGGCCAAAATCTCAACACTCCTCTGAGCCTGCATGCAGCTCCCCAGATTGCAGGGACTTGTGGGGACTTTCAAATAATATTGCTGTCACCAGAGAAACTAGAGCAGAGACCACACATGGGAAAAAAGAGAGGGTCTGGCATCAGGCTGATACTACTGTGGGGTGTTAGTGGCAGGTGCATGTTTTTAACAACCAGCACATGCAAATGATTAATTATAGAAAGGGCATCTTTTGCTGACATAGTGTTCCTTCTCTAGTGCTGCCATTAGAGAAAAATATCCAGAGATGAGTCATTGTGGATAGAGCTTATATGAATATGGAGCGTGCTGCAGACTTAATTGGGAAGGGTACTATTAAATCCAGTGTCTGTCCATCTCATGGGCACTGTGACCTGAGTCTGCTTTAGACACCCACAGTATTGGGCCAGGCACACATCACTGGCTCCCCTCACGGGCTGGAGTCCCCAGGGGACAGAGAGGGTGCTACATATGAGGCAGAGAGGCAGCAGCAACAAATACCTATTAAAAAGCATGAGACTTTGTGCTGCAGTAGAAAAAAAGAGATAAGGTTAAAAGAACAAGTATCACTGCCCAAAATGGTGGCATTACTTAAAGGACAGGGTAACAAACCACCACTTTGCTTTGTTGAAAGGACAAAACCTATTCTACAAAACCCATGCAGCTATTCCAAGGACTGATGAGCTGCTATCACCTCCCTTAACTACCACTAATCCTGCCAAACCCCATGTCATAAGTGAGGTCTTCACAAAACAAACTCTGTCCTCACACACAGACAGGCAGGTTCAGTGGATTTCTGGGCTCCAGCAACCACATTTTGGGATCAGAGGCTGCATATAGGCTTTATTCAGAGATCCTGCAAGACAGACACCATGGTCTCCTGGCCCAGCTAACAAGATCCACCACATCAGGCAAGCATCCCTCAGGCTGCCCCACACACTGACACACTTCACAGCATGCAGGATTAACTAAAATGCACCAGTGCTTCCTGAAAATGCCTTCAGGGAAGCAACAGGTAACACCTGGTGCCATTTTATTGCAAACCACAGCTAAAACTCCCCATCCCTTCACAGGTGCATGTGCCAGGGGGACTCCGTGGGGAATGGGTTTGTGTGCTATGGGAACATCATGGAGCGCCTCCAGGAGCTGAATGCAGAAGTGGGAGGACAGTGGCAGGGCAAGCTGACATCCAGCCTCTTGCTCATGGGTGAGTAACCACACACAAGCGGAGACAGCTTCTGCCCTGGGGGCTGATGCCCTGTCTACCCCCCACACCCCCTGCTCCAGGAAAGTACCACCCACAGCATCACACAGCACACCTGCCCACACTGCAAAGTCCCTCAGAGCCTCTAAAGCTGCTCTGCTCCTCACACCATGAATGCAGTCTGCAAGAACATCCAGGCAGAAGTGCTAAACAAATATCCAGAAGCCCTCACACATCGTTTGATATCAACAGTGAGTTTTGCCCCACAGCATGACAAGTAGAGTTACATCAGTTCTTCTCTCTGCCCCCACTGATTTGGACAAATGAGATTTGGTCTGGAATGACACACACTAGTCCATCAAAAACACTGGCATTCCCAGTTACCCTTGTGAACTGAACAACCTAACAGCCTTCATCATCTTCTCTACAGCCATAAATTTGAGCTGTGAACAAGCACTGCTAGAATTGTGCTGGATCTTTGACTAAAACTTGTAAATGGGGGGTTTGGTTTGGATGGGACCCCTTCTGTTTAATATAATTTTCTCAGTCCCACAGAGCCCAGAAACTTAAATAAAGACCATGAATTCCTGAACAGAACAGAATAAGAATCCCCTATAGCTGGCCAAGGTCAAAACCTGGCAGTGACTTTCACACTCAGCACTGAAGATCAATATCCATTGCCTCAGCAGCAAGAGTTCAGTTGCAGTTTCTCTGTGCATTTCTCTTCACGTGTCTGAAAAGCACTCAGCATGCTGAGTTAACAGCAACCCAGATTTTAAGTTCTTTGGTTAAGTTTTGGACATGAATGTGCCGTATGATCTACTAGCCAGAAGCTACAATGCATTAACCACACAGGTCATCTTACAATACATTCACTCCATACTGATGTCTTTCAAAAGCTAAGAATTTATAGATGTTTTGTAGGACAGCATATTAATTTTGAGGTACATTCTCTATGCAATACACCTGTAAAAACTGTAATGATTTTTCCAGTTCTGATTTTATACCTCTAGAAAACAAGCTGAATATCAGAAATTTATTTAATGCCTTCAGCTGCAGCACCAGTGGTCTCTCATGCTGCTGTCTTGGATACAGAAACAGCCTCTGGGTAGTAAATGAATTCTAATTAACTTTCAGTGCATCAGTTTTGATTACCAGTCATGTGTTTGCTGATATTTGTATTACCAGCAGGTTATCAGCAGCATATTTCTCATCCCATAGAGACTGAATTGTTTTAGAGCAGAAGGCTGTCCTCCTGTCAGGACACATCTCCAAAGAAACTGCTGGGTTTGTGCTCTTGCTCTGGTCTGCATGCCACAGAACCCAGGCTGGCAGAAACATCCTGAATGTTTTGCCTCATTTTGTGTCAAATAGGCAGCAGCATTTGGATTCCACATCCCATCTGTCTCTCATCTTTTAATGACTTGGACTTCAGAATCCTAAATTAATATTTAATAATCAGATAGTATTATTGCTTATTCTCCCCTCACAGCTTTGCACAGTTCCTTTGTCGAATGAGATTTTCAATAGGCATTTAAACTATTTTTATTCGCTCTTTTTATAAGAAAATACCTATGAATGGCAGCTGAGCACTCTGGGACCATTTACTGTGCTTGTACCAACAAACAAGGGACTCAAAGGTACAAATGTAAGTAAACAAGAGAAAAAGTTTCACATTGGGGAGTTTGGCTTCTGCAGAAATCTCATCTGTGTAGTTTTGATTCAGCAGATACAGATTATTTGCTCTAGTACGCTTCTGGTCACATTTAAATCTAGTGACCACAGACTGCTTTTTTCCCACTTGGAAGAAAAACAAAATAATTTGGTGATTTAGGGTAGGATACTGCCACACTTCAAGTTTTGGATTGTCTTACATGACTGTGCTCAAAGCCTTTTCACTCAGTTGAGAACGGGGTTGAACTAAGATCTGAACTGTCAGCAGCCAGGCCTACAGGTCATCTTTTACATAAGGGGGATAAAAAAAAACAAATGGTTTAGTGAAAAAAAAAAAAAAAAAACAAAAAGAGACTGACATGTAAGTAGCACCTCCCACAGACACCAGGACAATTCTGGAGGTACCTACTGCTCATGCAGGGACAAAACGGTACAATGTGAGCTGCAGTGAAACCAAAAGAGGTCTACACTGTTTTCAGACTCCATCACCTCGCTCCAGGGTAAAATATATAATTTCTGAATGTAACAACTGAAGAGAACAAAAAAGCATTAACTATGAATATTCTTTTTTTTAGATGAAGCCTGCACTGAAATAAATCTCTGTTCCTCTGCTTTTCTAGATAAAGGATCTTCTTAAAAATAAACAGAAAGCCCAGTACTTTGTTAAACTCCATACTATTGCAGGGCAACTGAACACCAGTAGCTTGAATGATGCTAATGTAATATATACTTTGACTGGCAAGTCAGGAGAGATGTCAAAGGGAGAAAAGGTAAGTACCTTTCAGCCTCCCACAGCAAGAATAGTGCTTTCTGTTCCCTCCACAAGGAGTAGGAAAGCTCTTTCCGCAGGGAGACATGAGGGTGAGGATAACTGTTGGATTATGAAAAACCACAGCTGTGGCCATGCATTACAAGGAGTTAAAGACAAACTGGCACCAAAGGTCCCACTAAAACCAGAGGGAAAAAAAGTTACTTTTAGACATGCATCAGCACTGAGTGACTTGGCAGACTAACACAGACTGATCTAAAATATTTGTTGAAATGAAGTTATCTTAAATCTGCTGACCGACAGAGCTGGGGGGGCCAGGGGAGGGGCATTAAGAGAGCCCAGGTCAAGTAAGAGGTGCCAAGGGGAGAAAGAAACCCAGAGTTTGTGCTGGGAACCTGTGAATACTACTCACATGGAGCAAGCCCTGACTGAGCTACAGATCCCACCAAGCATCAGCAGCCTTGGAAGGACACACCAAAGGGAAGCAGAGAGAGAACACATGGAAATTAACCATGAAAAATGCATAGCAAAGTTCACCATCAGCCCTGATTCTCTGAATTCAGTAAACATCAGGGCAGTCTGGTCCTACAGTTAAAGAAAATTGTTCTCTACCAATGATGATCTACTAGATTTTATAATCTGGAATTATTTTTCTTGGTTCATTATGCGTCTCTTGATGGACTGGGCCTATGTGGAGGCTGAAATCAAGTACTTCTCGTGTTCTGCAGTAGATCAGTAGCATCTGAGAAGAGATATTTACTTTGCATGTTCAGTGGGTACGCACACCATTTATAACACAAAAATATGCTTGCTATCTGAGTCCTGTTTGTTTCCTGAAGGCTTCAGTACAGTGCATAATCAGCAACATTTTGTTGTTTTAAATATACAAAGAACATAAGGAAATGGGTTGGAGTCCAGTAAGATTGTAGGAGCTGACCTTTCCAGTACAACAATATCTTAAATCATTTCCTGACAAAAAGATTTTTATTACTAGCAGTCACCAGAACACTTTCAGGTGCACTGAATTTCCCTCAGGGCTTGTCTCTGTTTCTCCTCTGAATTTTGCTGTCCTGAAGCAAAATAACATAGTTCTGATGCAAAGGATTTTTTTCCATTTCCTTGATAAGCATTGGAAGCAATCTTTAGCCTCCTCATATTTAAAATGCTCAGGTGTTGCAACAGGAGGGGGTCTTAGAGTACTCACTCTGCTGCCATTTCCTAAGAAAGAATTCACTCTACATTGCCTGGCTTCTTTCAGGATAATCAGTTAAGGATTAGAATCCAAGGAGGAAGGAGGAAAGGAAAAATTTTGCAGGGAGATATTATTGCTTCCAATGGAATTTTGCACATTATTGACAAAGCCATGGACAACGTGGAACCGACGTTTGAGAGCAGCAAAGAGGTGAGCCATAAGTTATATACATACAATGTCAAATTTTCTCTTAAAATAGTTTCACATTAAGTGAACATGAAGGAGGATGACTGGCAGAAACGAAACAAACTCTACTGAGCCATTGCACATCAGCTCACAGAAGCAATATTCAGAGTGAAAGGTAATGGACAAGCTAGAGGGTTTGGGTACTCTCACTGTGTCTGAGCAGTTCCTTGGAAAATTGGCAGTCATGATCAGTGTATTTCACTGAATTCCAGAACCACATACTAAAAGAAGGGACATCTGTACAGATAGAAGGTAAGACTTGTATTCAAAGTTTTGATTCCTCCCCCCCAAAAGGCTAATACTTTAAAAAAATATGGTGATTTTAAATGCTTTGGGTTTTTTGGTGCCCAGTTTAACATGCTTGCTTGGAAGTTCTCCTTATGTTGCATTTTTCAACTATTTTACCCCTCTACCTCTTTTTGGTGGAGATGAAGAGATAAAAACCCTTTCCCCATACACACACAGCTGTGTGGCCACCCAATATTTCAGGACAAGGACAAAATCTAACTATAAACCAGCATAGCACCAGGAAAAAAGTGCTGCCATCTCAGTCACCACCAGCCCTCCAAATGAAATGTATTCAATCTGTAACAGCTGAGACTCACACAGTAAGTCAAGAAATGTCTCATAAGAATGGTGTTTATTTCACGTTCCTAACTAAAACAAATCTTACTTTTATCCTATTCCAGAAAACCATAATGTCAGTACTTCAAGCTAATGGAAGATACAGCCAATTTACATCTTTGATAGAGGTAAGGATCCAGAAAAACAATTACATAAATCTGCTTTCAGAAGTTCTTCAACATTAATATGCAATTTCACTTTTTTTTTTAAACCAAAACAGAAAACTGGCCTAGGAATGGATTTACAGCAGGAAAACCAGCCTTACACAGTCTTTGTTCCAAGCAACAAGGCGCTGAGTAACATGAAAGCTGAGGTTCTGGATTACCTGCTTTCTACAGAGGTACAGTCTTTCTATAAGGCAAATCTTTCTCAGTAGACAGATAGGACATGCATACATGTTCATCTAAATTAGCTCCTATGATCAAGGTTGAAAGCCATCTCCAACAGTTAAATATCAAGACATCACCTAGAGAGGAAAAAGATCTGGGGTCTCCCATCACATATAGGGATCATGTTCCTCCACACCAAGCTCCCAAACCTCTGCTTTTGTCCAGACTTCACAGCCTGGACAGCCACATGGCACAGCCCCAAAACCTCTCCTGAAATTCATCACCCTTGGTAGGAACAGTCAAGGGAAGCAGCTGCCACAAGGGCAGTGACTGCTGATGGGGTCCCAGGAGGTGGATATTGGTGTCCTGTCCCCTGGATACCTCCTGCCTGTCCCAGCACACATGCATGTCATGGAAGGCCCATTTCAAAATAAAACGTGGTGTAGGGCGAGGGCATGGAACGCCAGGGTGCCTGCCACAAGCTGAGCACCACCACTGACACAGAGGTTTCTGGTGCACCAGCCTGTGATGCTGTTCTCACCCCCATGTCCACTCAACATGCCAGACTGTGTTTCTGAGGCTCATTTTGGGCTAAAACAGCCTCTTTTCTGCATTGGCAGGGCTCCTGGAAGCTGCTAGAGCTGGTCCGATATCACATTGTCTCCAACACTGAGGTGAGCATGGCTGCTTTGCCAGCCCAGAGTGTAAGAGCAAGAACCTCTGCCAGAGGGCATTTTCAGGACTGCAGGCACCAGTAGCAGGAAAAGGACTTACTGCCATTGAAATCAAGCTATCTGTGAGCCTATTCTGCTAAAATCAGCCTTCTGTTTTTCAGAAAGAGCTGGCTTTTTCATCCTCTAAGAAAGTCCCCTGTTTTTCCTCGGGGAAGCTCATCTCCACCCCAGTCTCTGTCGTAGGGAATGAAGGAAAGAAGTGACAGTATCCTTAATGAAAGACTCTGTTATCTCATCTGATGTTATATATGTTATATATACATATATATGATGTTATATCATCTGATGTGGTCACTCCTAGCACAGAGAGAGGGAACAGAGGCAATGTGAGAACCATGTGTTCCTTCATGGTACCAACACCACCACAACGGTCTGTGGATGCAAATAGGGCTATTTTTTAGAGACAAGTATTAAATTTAATTAGACTGATTGTTATAATTGGAAGAAAAATTAATATTCTCTTGAGCAACAAGGTCCTCATATGCAGGAACCAGAAAGCTCAGTCATGATTTAATGGCACTAACTTTGTTACACAAACTGGTTAGTCAATGCAAGGCTGACCACATTGATAATAATTTTCGTGCCCCAAAGAAAAACTATCTTGTGAAATCTGCCTGGATTTAAAAAGACTAATGATATTACACTTCTCTCAACCAATTTATATTCATTTCAGCTAGAGGTTGCCAGCCTTGTCTCAATAGAGCACATCAGGACCATGGCAAAGCAGTTCATTCACTTTAAGAGGACCAGCAGTGTAAGTGACAGCCCTCACCTGTGAGCAGCTCATTCTGATCAAGGCAACTTTGCATGCAGGGGCAATAAAAAAGGGATAAGGAGAAGCATTAGCAGAGGAATTTCTTACTATAATGAGGCAGGAATTTTCAACTTCTCATTCCTACCAAGTGTTATCATTGATATTATAAAAGATGCAGAGAAAATGATTGGAATATAAGGACAGCCTAACAGGGGTTTTGTCCTTATGATTATCCACAGTGCAGGAATGATCTCATTCCTGCTCTGCCTTATTTAAAAAAAAATCTATTTTAAATCATCCTGTTGCATATTTATAGTAATTTTATTAATTTTAAACACTTATCAGTGCGTGCAAAAATATTCTTTTTCTCTCTTTAATATTATAGTATCTGATCCTGATGTACCTAGTAAACACATTTTTTAAAGCATTCATTTATCAGTGCTTGTGCAAAACTAAACTGATCTCTTAGGTTAGCTTCCTTCTCTTCTGGAGCAGAGATGCACCTAAAAAAATTTTTGTAAGGGCAGAGCAGATGCAGGAGTAAATGCTAAAAGAAAAATTTTTTCCTCTCTCCTGTGAATTTGGATAGACCCCAGATTCTCTCTCACTTTTCCTGTCCTCTGTCAGAGAGAACACCAAGGCATGCTTAAACTCACTGAAATCTGAAGTCATCGGTAGTATTCTCATATTGGCCAGTCTGTTATTCACCAGTTCCACAGGCTGTCAGGGCAGATTCCTAGAAAAACTTTCAATACCTCTGTTAAAGACCAGTGTTCAAAAATACACAGTATATGTGTGCTTCTTGCATAAACAAGCATAATAAAAAGTAGATAGCAAATTCAAAAATGCATGACTAGAAAGTAAGTTTCAACATTTAAAATTAAATCATCAGAATTTGAGGAGCTAAAGACACTTTATTATTAATAATAATTCATTGTTTCATAGGGACAAGTCTTGGTGAGTGGAGAAAAAATGGAAGAAATAGATATTGTTGCAAAAAATGGTCGCATTTATACCCTTGAGGGTGTTCTCATCCCACCCACAATTGTTCCAATCCTACCACATTGGTGTGACGAGACAAGTCTGGTCACAAAGGTAAGAGAAAAATGACGAATGTGTCTCCAACTCTTCCATATAAGGCATTCCAGCTTCCTCTTTACTTTACTTTCTCTGATATCATCCATTTGAAACAGGTATTTTTGGAAACAAAATATATCAATGGCCACCAGCCTAGTAGTACTGCAAACAGTGAACTCATATGAATACATCCTATACCATTTTAAAAAAATCTAAGTTGTTGTATTAACCCTTTGAAATACCCTTTGTCTCTCCAGTCCAACTCTTTCATCCAGTTCCTGAATTCCATCTGTGTATACAAGTACATGAGAATTTACAAGTGTCATGTTCTCAAGGAAAACTACTCCCTATTTCTCAGGGAAACTACTCCAGATCAATATTTTCATTTCTACTAAATATGCAGGGAAAGGAAACAGCAAATCAAAATATTAACATAATAATTTATATTTCTATATTAGAAATATGTTCTTTTCAGCTGCCACAATTTCCCCTAGCCCTGCTTTCCTCCAGAAACAAAACTGTACCTATTTAAAAGGGTGGATTTTGAACAAACCTTGTTCCCTTAGGTAATACAGTCCAGACCTTTACTTGGCAACATTCGAATGCTGTTTCTGATAAGAGGGCTGAATGTCAGACCAAACTTTTCACTCGGAGCAAGCACAGCTCCAGTGAGCTGCCTCTGGACCATGTTCAAGCCTATATCTGGGCCAGTAACAGTTCCGGTACGAAAGGAAAACATTTAATGTCTTAGCTTGCAACAGTCCAGAACCACAGCCTGGAAAGAGCTTCCAGCAGAGCCAGACAGCATCAAAATGTAATGAAAAAAACACTGGCAGCAAAGATATATTACCTCTGGCAGTAACTACAAAGTGCAGTGTGTGCCATATAGTCATAAGCCCAGCAGAGCTCCAAGCAGCAATCTCAGATGCAAAAAGCAATCCACCCCCAGAACACTCCTGTAGTCCAAATTCCTTACCAAAAACCTACCTAAAAATTACATCAAACATCAATCAATCCCAAAGCAAAAGACAAAAAATTATTTAAAGACAAAATAAACACTATTTGTCACAAAAATTATTCCCCAAATTTCAGTCAGGCACTTCTGTCAGCCTTGAAAACCTCATGCATAGCTAAAAATATATATTCCAAGATTTAAGCAGAGCACTGCTAACCAGGAAAACACAAAGGAGCAATGGCCTTTGCAGTTTTTACTCTGCACTAAGCATTTCCATCACTCTCAGAAAACAGGAGTAACCTGTAAATAAATACTACTAAATAACCTTATAAATACTACTTGTATTTAAAGAGTTGAAACACACAAACCTTGTAGGAACTGGTAGATTTACACACTTACAAGAACTTTGCATCCCTAAACGTAAGATGAAACCTTCAGGCTAACACATAATTGTCTGTGTAACCATAACCAAATGCTGAAAGCTGCACCTGAGCCTAACTGAAGGACAGCAGGGCTTATTCTTTATGTCACAAAGAGCACAGAAGGGACAACAGGGTCCTCAGTACCTGCCTGATGTGTGCACTACACACATCAATGCAATTTTTATCATCTCTGACAAGAGGTGCTCCGAGCACTGAAGGAGTAGCTGACCCCAACTCCCTGCTCCCCCTTTCCCCAGAGGAGATCACCCCTGTGGCAGATTTGATGGGAATATATCTCTGTGCTCCAATTACTTCAGTGTAAAGGCAGTGTATCAATCTGCTACTGAGAGCAGGCAGATCTGACCCTACCTGGATGTGGGGACACTTCTCTCTGTCCTCCGCTGGGGCATGGCAGAAGAGAGAAACCAGACTCCCACCCTCAGGAAAAAAAGAGGGAGCAGGTACATGCGGCTGGGACCATTCCAGGGGGAGAAAGGGACTGAGTAGGTGACACCAAGTGGCACCAAGCAGCAAGAAGAGCAACACCAACAGAGGGAAACATTGCTCACAACAATCAGCCAGATTTTTATGTTCTAAAGGGGCAAAGGCACACTTAACAGGAATTTTCAGAGACACAAAGGCAAGACTCTGTGTCAGTTTCATACATGACTATGAAGCTTGTAAAAGAGCTTTTATAATGTTTAAATGTATTTGCCAATATATATATATATATATGACCCACAGACTTTTAAAACATAATAATGGTGTTGGTATTTCAGCTATTTGCAGCACGAATGCTCTTGTAAGTCTGGTCCTTTATTCCTTAAAGTCCTGTACAACATGAGGGACCACTAAATCCAAACCAGTACGTGATTCTTTCTCCACAGCTCCAGTGATAAATCTGTGGGAGAAATGCCATAATTCAGGTTTATGGTCTCCTGCTCAACAGCTACAAAACAGAGTCACGTAATACATTGGATGCTGGCTCTAGAATTTATGCTAACTTGATAGAAAAACAAGACATTGATAGTCACAAGGACAATAACTTTGACAAACTCCTTATCCACACTCTGAAAGGTTCAACCTCTTTGAAGTTATTGCATGTAGAACTTGTAGAGAATTCACCTTTAAAACCGCCAATGGAGTTTATATCTCCCCAGTAATGTAATTGCCAGCCTCTGTCACCACCACATGATGATAAATTAGCTAGTCAGGAAAAGCAACCAAAGGGTGAAGACAAAAAATATCTATGTACCACTGGATCATAATGGAGTACAAGATTTACGGTGTAGAAGAATTATTTTTATCTTTGCCACCTATACACAAAACAAATTTCTGCTCACGGTGACTGCATTCTAGACTCAACTAATCTGTGGTTTTCCAGGAAGAAATAAAATATTCTCATAGAAGTAAAATGTGTAGACTTCACTAGACTTTCAGACATTAGTTAATTCATTATACTTAGTTGAGTAGAGGACACCAGTACATTCATGTCTTTGTTTTCTTCTGTTGAGGAAGCTTCATGTTCATTAAAAGAAGGGAGTGAGGGAAGGAAAAATGGGGAAAGAAAGGAGAAGGTGGAAATGAACAACCATTCTTCAAAAATAAGAGCCAGCAGATACAGTACTGGTGCTGCCCTTTGGTTCCAGATTTACGCTGTAACACTTAGAAGTCATAGAACAGAGGTACTTAAAATTTACAGGGTACACCATCCATAAGTATGCAGCTCAGCAGTTACTATAATGTCTTTTCAAATCCCTATCCCTATTGTTTCCATCTAGGGTGTGAGGCAGGTTGTTTACAACATGCACTGGCTCCCTGTCCCCAGGATGCACAGCCCATCCTAAGTGATATTTCCCAACAGACTCAGCAGTTGTACAAAAGGCACAGGGAGAAGGCATGCCCATATTTTGGTTATTGCTATGCCAATATAAAGAGAAAAAGAACCACAGATGAATACAGGAGACTGCATAAAAATACAACTATAGATGGTACTTTCATCTCTGTTTGGCAATGACTGAATCATCTGATAATTCCAGCATTATTTTATTTGCTGTTGCAAAATTTCCTGTAAACTTCATAGAAGCTCTTACTGGTTTCTCAGGTCCTATCTCAGCAGAGAGATGTGAGGAATGAGAATCACTATGACAATGCTTTGAGAGTTAATAAAATGAATACGTTTAAAATAGACCTCACATCTGTTAAAATTTCCTTTTGATTAAGCATCCTCCCTGAAGTAACAGCCTGCAGACACAGGTTCAGGAAGGATTGAAGATCTCCCATCTGCTTTGTATCTAAGAGATGCAAATTTAGCTGTTTATTTCTCTATATACAAAATTCAAGTCTAGCTACCATAGGAATGTTATTCCCCATTTTATAAAAATTCACTGATAGTAGTCCTGTAAATCAGTAGTCAGAATACAGTGAAAAAAAAGGTTCGTATCATGAAAAGTGCATCATTTAATAAAATTTTAAAATGCAATACCAGCAAGTTGCTTTCTGTTCTCCAGGTAAATTACTCTGTGATATTAAGACTTTATCACAGAACTCTACATAGCTTAGAAATACTAAAGCTTCCCTTTTGTGCATGTTCCAGCCTTTCTCAAAACAGAGGTGCATTATTGAACACCCAACCTTCCAAAAACTGGCTGTGCTAGAGCCTGCAATATAATAGCAAAGCTATAGAACTACAGCTCCTTAAGGCAAAATGAATGTCAAAGTTTTCCAAAATACTGTCCAAATTATACATGGTGAACTTTCCTCTTGGAGTTGAGAGATGTTCAGACATCTCCATGTAGTTTCCATGCACTTCTACACCAGACTGAGAAGAGCCAGTGTACATCTCAGAGCTAAATACCAGGGAAAATCCAGATTAGCTGTCACATGTTATTGACAACAGCTGTCTCATACTCTGCCATGCAGGAGTTTTCACATAAGGCTCCAAGCCCAGGTGAATTCATTTTCCCGTACAGCTTCACCCATGAAGAACAGGACAGCTCATCCTCTCCTGGTCCCAGCCACTCCTGTTCCAGGACTTCCCATGATATTGGATAACAATGAGTGGGAAATATTCACAAGAACCACACCCCAACTACTGCTTGGGAAGTCCAGTTCTTGCAAAAGTCATTAACCCCTGAGAAGTCCTTACAGCCTTCTGGCTTCTGGGGCTCCTAAACAGGCTTCTGCTCTTCATGAGCACCACTTAGTGACAAGCAGATAAGTCTAAAAACTGTAAGCTTTGTAAGCCTTCTGCTAATTCCTAGTTCTCTGAAATCACACATGCAAATGAGTCTTTCCTAACACACTTTCTCTTTATAAATAAACGGATCAAGAAGCCATTTCACAGATAAAACAGTAGATACAATTGAAAGAGCCATTCAGAGCTTCATGGTGGCTAAATCCCACACTGGTGCAGAGGGGAAGGAGGAAGATCAAAGCAGTACATCTGGCTGTCACAGCATCTCCCTGGGGTGAAACATCCTGAGGTTCCTGATCTCAGAGTCCGAGGAGACTGCCTACATTCCTAATTCCACTGCACTCCCACTGGCAAATATGTGACTGCACACAGCATGAGCTGATACCCACTGGCATGTTCATAAGTGAGGACAGGATGGGGATTCATAACACTGAGTCTGATGAGAACAAAGGCAACACCTAGTTGTCTGTGCATCCCCTTACTGAAGTGTCAACAGCCCTCCTGGTTTTTAATGAGGCCATTGCAGAGTTAGTTCTGGTTCAACACAAGGCTTTTCAGAGACAGTTATCCCTGCAGACCTTTCCCAGAGGGCCAAAACACAATAAAGATTTGGTCTTTGTGCACTGCCTCTGCCCTAAAGCACTGAAAAAGAGGATATTTTCTTTATTTTGCAGGAAGCAAAGTGTTGCAAAGGCTTCTTTGGCCCTGACTGCAGACCATGTCCAGGAGGTTTCTCCAAACCCTGCTCCGGAAATGGGCAGGTACGCAGGGCATCCAGCAACACCCTGTACCTCCAAGAGGGGGAGGACCAGCTGTATCCCAAAACTCCCTGGAGCATTTCTGCACAGCAGGAATGGTGGGGTCCACAAGGGCTGCCCTCTTCATCTATGTCCAGTGATGGCCATGAATTTCAGTTGTAGGTGGGAGGGAAGACGGATTTGTCACCTCTCAGATGTCCAAATTGCAGATTTCTAGGGTTCCAATACAGCACACAGGCAAGGCTGAGTGGCCCATTCTCATGCTTTTAATTTGCACAGCACAGTGTAATGACCCAGCTCACTATTCTCACATAAAAAGCACAAAGAAAGGTTGAATATATAGCAGCAAAGAAAAAGCATAAGGAAAGTTTTTTTTTGAAACACCTTCTTCAGCAAAGCTGGGGTTCTTTCTGAGAGTCTACCAGAAAATATGCATAGGCATATAGTCTCTTTTCTAGGATAAAGATTTGCTTGAATTCATACATAACAATCATCACCCTTCCATATCACAGTGTATGGATGGCCTGGACGGAAATGGCACTTGTGTTTGCTCTGAGGCATTTCAAGGCTTGAGCTGCCAGTTCTGCTCAGACCCTGGCAAATACGGACCTCGATGTGACAAAGGTAAGTGCAGCTCTACAGCCTCAGCACAAGAGTGTGGGCTATTTCTTTTGGACCCTAGTGATGTTCAGCTAGGAATTAACTGGTTGCTAAACAGTCCTTGTGGACTGTTTAGAATGAGCAAGATGTTCCTGGGGCATTTTCATTTCCTGTTTCAAAGGGACACATCATAATGCCAGGGTCAGTGTAAATATTCTAAATTACTTTTTGCAGGGGCCATGGCTTGTTTTATACAGATTTATTGTTATTTTGATTTCTGTCTCACTCACACAAGCAATTGAAAGGAAAATCTTTCCTACTCTGTTCCCATCTGCTATTGCCCACAACAGAACAGATTCTGCCTGCAATGACAAACACATGTAATCTAAGAACAACTAGATCTATAAACAAGTCATGTTTAGGCCACTTAACTATCCCTACTGAATAATTTTAGATCTAATTTATAGTTCATAGCTCTGCACTGATAGGTTTAATCCTACTGAGCCAAACAACAATACATTTAAGAGTCTACAGCATATACAATATCAAACATACATACGTGCCTCATCTACAAAACCATTTTTAGTCTTTGTTATGAAACAGCCTGCCATTCATGAAGAACAGCTCACTTGAGGGTTCAGAGGTACATGGACAAAAGCTGAGACACAAATTCCATAAGGAATGGTGGCAGTTCCTAAACTCCAGTCCCACCAAAGTAATACGTGTTTGCTTTACTAGTCACCACTGTCACTTCTTCAGAATGCACAAAGCTTTCCTGCTGTGGCCTTTGAGCACATTGCTGTTCCTCCAGCCACATTAATCCACCCAGCCCTACCAAAGGGCTGGTAGGTCTGTGCTGATACTTTGTGTACCCAACACTGTGCAATTTGTAGGAACTGTGGGCTCAATGTTTAAAGGCATACCCTTTAAACATTGAAACCCTTTCACTGAAAGCACAGCAAAAGTCATGCAATGAATAACTTTAATAGTCTAGGATATAACATTTTGTTCCTACTTCTCTGAAGCACTTTGAAATTCATTCATAAGAGCAGATTAAAAATACAATAGTTTTTAAATAGTTACCCATAAAATGCACCTGAAAAGACATGGCTATTATTAACAAACAAATCCCCCATCAAAGTGAGATTAAAAAATACAAAATTCAGATTCTTGAAAAAAATAGGAAATGCTGATTCATAAGAAATGCTGCGTAAGGATAAATGCCTTTTTCCAAAATGGAACTGCAGATTGTAATTTATCTCTGGTAGAGTGCCTCTGCATTTATGGGAAGTGTGATAACAGAATAGGCAGCGATGGGACCTGTCTTCCTGGATCCTGCAGAACTGGATACACAGGGAAACTCTGTGAGAAGCAGATTGTTCCCTGTGAACCTTCCCTACAGCTCTGCCATGCACATGCAGACTGTCAGCTTAGCGATGGCACAGTGAGGTAAGTCAGTAACTTGAATCAAATTAATATTCACTGCCCTGCAGCTCTTTCCCATTTGCCAGACAAAAACAGTCCCTGGCAGCAGTGCACAGGCAGCAGCCACTGCAATCCTGCTATACAGCAAAAAAGCATAATTATGCACCATATCAGCCTTGAGTTGCAAGAAAATAATTACAAGTTTTCAGTACCCTGTACCTTGTATATTTTACAGTGAAAGATAGTTGCATACCAATCTGATCCTTGATTGAAAGCCTCCCTTCCTACCAACATCTACAGAGGCTTTTAGGAAGCTCTTGTTTCCAACCACCCCTTAGTGATTTAGGAGTTTAAGCCTTGCTGAAAAATAACTAAATTCTCAAAAGTTTGAGGACCGATAGCTCCTCTAGTCAGCTCAGGTAAGTTTTGCCACACCACAGCACCACAGCCTTCAGCACAGGTTCCCCAGTCCTGCCAGGACTGGCCTCAAAACTCTGCAACTGCTTCAGCTGCCCTGCACTTGCCTCGAGCTAACCTTCACATGCATAAGTTTGCCTCTTGCCGCAGTGTATCCATAATGAGTCACGACAAAGCACAGTGGGGGATGCTGCAGAACCTGAGTGCTTAAGTAATTCCCTCAATATAGGTTAATCCCGGGGATGGGCCCAGAGAAACACGGGGGCTCGTTGTCTTGTACATATTTCAGGGAGACAGCCATCTTCTGTATCACTGGGAGAGAGCATAGCCAGCTCATAAATATCTTAGAGCTGTTAGCTCAACTTTGCAATGATAACATCAGCTCAGAATTTCATTCTCCATCTCGTATGCAGAGAATGGATCCCTGATTTGATTCAATTAACCCAGTCAACATTTTGGGAAAAAAACCCCCATAGTGTACACACTTGAGCTACTTGCATCATGAATCCAAGGTTACTGATTTTAAGCTGCCTATAAATAGCATGTTGCAGTGGAAAACAATCACTGTACTTCAGAGCTGTCCTGTCACATGTAACACCTCCTTCCTCCTCTTGTCTCTGTAGCTGTGTTTGCAAACCTGGCTATGAGGGAGATGGCCTGAGCTGCAGCAAAGTTGATCCCTGTGCTGTTTTAAACCCTGGTGGCTGCAATATCAATGTAAGTATGTGCTTTTCCCACAAAAAAGTAAGCAGAGGAAGATTTGGCCAGAAATCTCTGCAGAAGAGTCACAGTTTTCATTGGAGTTCCAGGCTCTTTCCCCAGACACCACTACAGAGCTTAGACAAGCCTTATGGCTAAAGCCAGATGCCCCCTAAGAGTCCTGAATGGCTGCCTCTGCCTCTTCCCCTAGGCTGAGTGTGTTCAGACAGGCCCAGGGGAGTACAGATGCCTTTGCCAGGCAGGATGGACAGGCGATGGAAGGGACTGCTCAGCCATCAACAACTGCCGGCTGCCCAGCACGGCATGGTGCCACGAGAACGCCACCTGCATATACATTGGGCCAGGGCAGGTAAGTCCTCACTTTCAATGTCACCTTCAGTGCCTGTCCTCAACCCTTTTGCTCCACCAGAGCTTGGGCTTCGTACCCTGTTTTCTTCCTCTCCCTCACAGCCATGATGTTATTTCCACGTGGAATAACTCTCTACCCAAAACAGTCTCCTTAAATTCCAATCCCAGTGTTCCCTCCTTTCTATGTGGTGGTGCTCTGGCAGTAAACACATTTTTAGAAAGTACATTAGTAGATGTCAGGTATAAAGGTCTTCTGCAGATATTAGTCAGTGTCATTCCACTGAAGTCAATACTAAGCTATAGAAACACAGAGAAACTAATTCACCACGTCTAGAATATGCTCGCTATTTTAATCATTTTAATGAATTGTCATGTTTTATTGAAACAACAGAATGACTGTAAGTGCAAGGATGGATTTCAGGGGAATGGAATTGAATGTACACCCATAAACTCATGCCTGGAACAAAATGGAAAATGCCATCATCTGGTGAGTAATTAATCACTCCCTGAACAAAGTGTTCAGATACATATCTCACCTCGCCTCCTGCGCACACCATAGAGTTTATTTGCTGTTTCAAGCCTGCAATTTCTTTTTGAGAAAGCACTTCCAAGCAGTTCTATAAGCACCAAAAACTGCATGAACCACATCACGGTACCTGAGCTGATGACAGATTGCAAGGGCTGCTCCCAAATCTGGCAGTACAGCACGATTATCTTGAGCCTGGAATAAATACATGCTCTTTTTCTACTAGCAATTACAACATGGATGAACTTTCCCATTGGGATATTTACCCAAGTCAAGCATCTCTACCAGGCATCTATCAGCTTTATCAGTGGCTGCATGTGCCCTGCAGTCCCAGCCTCAGATGGGGCACAGAGACAGAGTTGAGCAGAGGAGCACTGGGCAGCAGAGGATGTATCTGCCATATTCAGGTGAAAGAATAAGGCCCAGAATACGTAGGGAGGTAACAGGAAAAGGTGGAGCAAGAGTTTAGATTCCTACAGACTTAGTGCATGGTGGGGTAGGGAAGGGAGTTGGTGCCCTGGGCTGGTGTAGTGTGTCCTACAGGAAGGCAAGAACATCCACGGAAGACAGTAAAAAGTTCCTTTGTAAGTTTATGCTTGTATATAAATGGGTCCTAGTAAGAGGCTTCACAGACCATCCTTGCTTGTGTGGCCTCCTGAGTATTTGACAAATTCCTTCTCTTTCTGGTTCGAAGGCAACTTGTCAGTTTGAGTCTTCTCGTGGCTGGGAGTGTGTGTGCCCGAGGGGCTACGAGGGGGACGGGAGGATATGCTATGGAAATGCTGCAGATGTAAGTAATGGGGTCACTCCCTCTGGGCACAGGGCCAGCTGCACAGGTCTCACACTAGATCTTAACCAGAGAGAATAGCAAAGCCTTTATAAACAGTCAGAAAAATACGATGCCCACCAGTGATCTCTGCAAAGAATGTTCCAGTGGGAGACGCTTGCCTGATTCATAAATGATCTGTTGTGTTTAAAAACGTGGCTTGGAAAGGGGCCTAAGGGAGCAGAGCATACTTCTGGCTTCAAAACAATTGAAAACAAATTGAAAAATGCCAGTTCCAGAGTCCAGACCTGCAGAAGTGCTAAGAACTCACCTCCCAGCTGGGAGCACCAAGCAGTCAACTCTTCTGAAGTTATGCTCTGCAGTCTCTCTCAGTGGAAATGATCAATTTATCATGTGGAAGCAAACTGTGCTGACCCACAGACAGATAAAACCAAAGCAATTCAGTTGGTGACATAAATATGCATTTAACAGTGCAGGAAAAATGAAAGTGTCCTCAGTCTCAGCTCCTGGCAATAATCTTACGTGGTTCTCAGCACTATCTGCTACTCCTGCTTATACGATCATCTATCTCTGTTCTAAGTACTGTGGCACAATAAGGGCTGGGTGATGTGTAAGATGCTGCACAAATATCAGCTAAAACAACATGTACTTCAATCAATTTTGCATGGAGTTAAGAATTAAGTTTAAAATCAGGAAATTAGTGCTTAGCCTGGGGTCAGCACACAATACGTACCAAGGTCAGGTACACACCTAAGAAATCCATGGCCTGATTTTCAAGCATTGGTAACTCACCATTCCCACTGCCAGAAAGCATCAGTATTAAAAAACATTAATGCCATCTCTTTTCACACACACTGAAAACCTCCTCCTCCATGTCACATCAGCCAGGCCAGACACAGTGGCTTGCACCACAGCTAAGAGCACTTTGGTACAGCTAATTATAGCTTACAAACTCATTGATCTCTCTTCTTTCTAATCAGGAACTATCCACTCTGTCAGAAGCAGCTGCTTTTAACCAATGGGTTAATGTAAGTACACTTTGTGGTTAATTTCTATAGTATGTTCAAGTTTGCCGAAATACATGAGCCTTGTTGAGTTTAGAAATGGGAGCCTTACAGGAATATTTCTGTCAGAGAGAGGAAGCTGAAGACCTGGAGAGACATCAGGGCGCCTTTCCCACCAGTTGTGGGAGGGTTGATTATCTGGTTCTCTATTTCTGCCTGATAAAACAACTTCTAAACCCAAATTCAGCAAGTAAGAAAGCTCCACAAGAAGCAGAGCTGGTGCTCTCTGAGGCAGAGAGCTACATAAGCCATGACAAGTTTTGCATGAAAACACACTGCAGCCCAGATGACCAGCAGCAGGGTGCAAGCAGAGACTGAACATGGCCCCAGGTGTCTCCTTTCAAGTTCTCGTTCAATAAAATGAGAAGTGGGAAGGGAAGGCAATGCCTTATCCCACATTTTCACGTGCCCCATGGCAGGAAAATGCAAGTGTATGGCTGCACAGTGTCCTGCCACCACAGCAAGAGGACAGGAATAAAAATCAGTCTGTGCAGGCCTGAATGAGGTGCAGAAAATCATAGAATGGTTTGAGTAAGAAAAGGACCTTTAAAGGCCATCTAGTCCAATCTCCCTGCCACATGCAGGGAAATCTTCAACTAGATCAGGTTGCTCAGAGTCCTGCCCAGCCTCACCCTGAATGTCTCCAGAGATGGGTCATCCATCACCTCCCTGAGAGAACTCTTCCTACATTTCACCAGGAAAGATAAAGAGAGAACTCTCCCTGAAATACTCAATGAGGATGTTTCATCATCCTCACTGTAAAAAAAATTTCTCTCTTATATCTAACATAAATCCACTCTTTTCAGTTTAGAACCATCATCCCTTATTCTTTTGCAAAAAGTCTGCCCCCATCCTTCTTACCACCTCCCTTTAAGTACTGAAAGGCCACAAAAGGTTTCCATGGAGTATCCTTTTCTCCAGGTTGAATAACTTCAATGAAGAAAGAGTTTAACTTCTTTGGTGCCAGATTACAAACTAAACACCATATTAGGTTTTAAACCTCAAAGTTCTAGATACTCTGGTTTTCAAATCTACTTTCTATTTTCACATGCTATCATTTATTACTGGATCAGCAGAAACATCAGAGGTCCTACACCACTGTGATTGGAACTTTATGAGTAAAGATCAAAACGAGTTGCTCCCACTAAGAGCTTAAAACTTAAATGTAAGGAGTGTACAGCAAATACATGCTGAACAAAAAAGGACAGTGAAGTGTTATTGAATAGTATCAGAAGCAGAAGTCACAGAACATTAGTTACTTGAAGTCAGATGGCTTAGGGATCATTAAAGTACATAATTGTAAGGAGCACACCTCAGCGAGGTGAGCAGCTCCCTGAGGTGATCCTTGCAATTATGCCTTTGCCACATTAGCTCAATGTGGCTAATTCAAATCAGCTGCCTGCCAGCCCTGAGCTCATACGATGGCACTGGACACTGTATGGAGAAACTGAGGAATTTAAAGAAATGGGCACAACAGGAAATGCTGTTCACCTGCTAATGTGCTCTTTAGATAATGAGGGAACAAATCAGAGGGCAGATTCTGTATAATCTTTTGAAACAGAGATCTGGAAATTTCTGCTGTGCTTCAGAGAAATGCTATCACTTAAACGTCGGTAACTACAAACATAAGCAAAATAGGAAGGCATATCCATCTGTGGGTTTTTAACTTTGTACTTGAGCAGGAATATGATGTTTACCACTCTTCATAACGAAATATTTTACTTGCTGGTCAGGAAGGATGAGAAGGGGAGGTTTGTTGCTCTTTCAATATTTAAATATTTGGAAGGTGATAGAGATGATGGCTAGAAAGAAAGATGATCTTAACAGAGAAAAAATTCGCAGCTATTTAAGGAAGCTGATTCATTTCTTGACTTAAAACCCAATATGGGTAATGAAGGATTATCCAAAACAAGCCAGCTTCCAGGCAGCGTACCAGCTGCTAAAAGGTAGAATCTAAGCTCTTATTGCTCCCTCAAGTTTTGCAGTATCAAAAATGACAAGTTGCGAAGCCTATGGAAAAGCTTGTAGAGCCCCATCTTCTGCAAGATCACATATACATATTTAGCTTCCCAATTTTTACTCAAAAAAAAAAGTATCCACACAGCTGGAAAAAATCCTCTCCAGTGGAGACTCTTTCCATCCTTGAGGCAGATTAAAACATGGAAGATAATTAATTTATGCATGGTACAGGCCTCACAATCCCCATCTAAAATTAGAGCTGTTAGCAGCAAGTTCCACTGCAGTGCTAGTGGGCACAGATAACCCTGGGACATTTGAAAAAAATCCCAGCCATGTTAAATTGTCTTCTTCCAAATGGGAACATTGTGTCATGGGAGTTTCTTATATCATGGTTCATAGTCATTCTATTAAACAGCATGGAGTGCTCTATAGGATCAAGTTACTTGAATTTATCAGTGACCACTAGCATTTATCACTCCATTTATCACAACTAATATTTTTTTTTAAAACATTCAAGTGCATAATATGAAACTTGAGACAGGCTAACTTTTGTAGAGGTCAAGTTATGTGTGTCATAATA
The DNA here is from genome assembly GCA_013399455.1 of Anthoscopus minutus. NCBI lineage: Eukaryota > Metazoa > Chordata > Aves > Passeriformes > Paridae > Anthoscopus > Anthoscopus minutus. Next base: position 40,278 of record VWYI01049280.1, on the reverse strand, counting down.
AAAAAATAATTCTGAGCTGAACATTATTTCTGCCCTTTAAATGCTGGCAATCTGTTCTGTAAAAAATAGACACTCGTTTACCATTTTTGTACAGCTCTAAGTGCTATTGTTCAAGTCATTGCTCAGTATAATATTTTTTTCCTTCCCAGGCTGGTCACAAAAGATGTCACATACTCCACCTTGCTTAAAATGTCACTAACTACTATTTATAGACCATCCTTAGAATGAATTATTTTACCCTCTTTACTTCCACGCAGGAGGCCAAGATAAACTCAGTGTTGTCCACCACCTCTAACCTAACTGTCCTTGTGCCTTCTCTGCAAGCAATTGAAAACATGGATGAAGATGAGAAAGCCTTTTGGATGTCAGAAAGTAACATTCCAACTCTCCTTAAGTACGTTAATGGTTTGGGGGTTTGGCTTCTTAAATCAACTGCTTTTTATGCTAAATAAGCCTTCAGTTTGAAGCCACTAGAGCAAGACAGGTATTTTGATTTTAAAGGAAGGGCATAGGATTCCCCTTCTACTTCCAGTGGTATAAATCTCTGTAGTAAGGCCACTGGAAAAAAAGGCATTATTTATATTATGTCAGAAATGTTAAAGACCAAACTAAGATCAAAACATGGCTGAAAAAGGTGTTGTAGAAGCAATTCCTGCTTAAAACCATGGTTTTAGACACACTAAGCATGTTTATCTGAAATAAGAGAAAGAAAAAAAGAGAGAGAAAATACAAAACATTCAAATCCAGTTAATTTCCTTTAGGTATCATGTACTGACAGGAGCTTACAGCTTTGCTGATTTCCAGAATTTATCGTCCTCTGACATGCTGCCAACATCTCTACAGAGCAAATTCCTACACTTGTCTAAAGAAAATGGGGTGAGATGACCTGCAAACCACTGTGGTATCATACACCAAACCCTGACCATCACTGCCACTGACTTTCTTATATTACAAAACCACACAAGACACTATGCATTTTTTTAAAATACATGTCATAAAATTAAAAGCATAGTTTAATTATATTGGGCCCTCTGGGCAAAACATTAGCTTGTTTTTCTCCACCACTTTACATCAATGAAATTTGTCCCAAATATTATTTAATTTAATTCTAATATCCCGGTAGCTGCTAAAAACACTTAGTCTTGTTACTAAGGCAGTCCTTACCTGGAACAGCCTGTGTGAGCTAAATGAAGACAAAGAGCATCAAGGAAAACAAATAAGTTAGTTTAGAAACTAGGGAGGTAGATGGAAGCAGTGATAACACATCTCCACATATGCAACTTGATAGTCCTAAACCACCTAAAACCACCTGAGGGTATTTCTAATCGTAAATAACAAGTTACAGCCCTTCCTCCATAGACTTTTTATTAGGTAAATTCTATTTTCTGAGGAGGATTTCCTGGAAATACACAGGTCACATTTAAGCACTTCATCCCCTTTGAGGGAGAGGGAATCCCCCCACCTTCATGCTCCAAAGGAAAAGTTATGAACAGGGTCCTTCAAAGCTGCACAGAACTGGGAGGCTGTGAATCAGCTCCAAGCTCAGCCTCCGCTGTGCTGGAGGCAAGGGCACCGAACCCCAGGTAACCACTCCAGTGCAAGTAAGCCCAGGGCTTTGCCAGTCTGCGCACAGGGAGCAGCAAAGAGTCCTGAAGTCCCGTTCCCCGTACCTGGCTCCCTGAGGGTAACCCAGCCTCTGGTGCGAATTGGTGCGAGTGGTGTCATGGGGCATCCCGAGGCAAACATTTGGGAAGGCGTGCGAATCCACAGGATAGCTGCTGGGAAACAACCACCTCAACAATGCGGACACAAACTCTCTCTCCTCTCGCTTCTCCAGAGCCCAACCCTCGAGGGCGCTCACTTTGTGGCCAGCGACATCGCATCCACGAACGGGGTCATTCACGTTATTGATAAGGTATACAATAGGTTGATAAGGGTTTGCTCCTCTGCACCACAAGCAGTGCAAAACTATTAACCTTCTGTGGAAACAGCTGTGCACAGAACAGCATGTTGTCCTCCATCTGATCCTTGCAGGTGATGTGGGACTTGTGCTCCTTTGCAGGTCCTGACCCCACTCCGCAGCGCTGTTAGGCCAAGGCTGCTGGCCCGCCTGGAGCAAATGCCCAACTACTCCATTTTCAGGGGCTACATTATTGTAAGCTTTCACATCATTTTCCAAGGTTTTCAGCACAGAAAAATGAAATGTTTGCATTTCGGACCAGTATGAGACTATAAGTGGTCGTTCTGATTGTTTTTTAATGTGTTTCACAACAGCAATACAGCCTGGCTAACAAAATAGAAGCAGCAAATGCATACACAGTCTTTGCCCCAAGTAATGATGCCATAGAAAATTACCTAAAGGATAAGAAATCTGCTACTCTGGTACGTATTACTCACAAGGCTTGTCCTAACAGCTCAGTGTTTCATCTGTGTTTCCAGTGGATGGGTTACAAGGATGCAGGTATAGGATAAGATTTGTTTCCCAGAAATCCAGGAAGTTAGGTTTTGTCTGTAACACCAGAGAAATGGGACGGATCTACCTACATTTTCACAGCTTGCTGTAAAAGCCTAGCTACTTGTTCTGTGTTTTGCCCTTCTCTAGATTAAAATCATAGTGATAATTTCCAAGACATCTAGTCAGTAGACTTTTTTTTGGTTTGGGATTTTGAGAGAGGTTGTTTGTTTTGGTTTTTTTTATGTAAAGAACATCAGTACAGGAGTGACTAGAAATAAACACTGAAATAATGAGTTTTTCAGGTGAACAAACTTCAGTCGCCTGACATCACTAATACCCCATCATTAATAATGCCATTAAAAATTCTGACTCTCTTAAAACTATCCAGATGCTGGCCTTGTCATTCCTGCAGGAATGCTGCAGCAATGCTCGCTCTCTGGCATTTGTACCCTGACATATTTACAAGTTCAAACTCCCTTCTCAGCCCTGTTGGTTTCCTCCCAAGACAAGCTATCCTTTTTCTGCATCATCCCAGCAGCTTTCTTCATATTTTCTCCAATTTGAAACAGCTTTATAGATTGCATATATCAAGAGCCATACACCTTGCAGAGGAAGCTTCACCCACAATTTGCCCAATGGTTTTAATTCTTTCCTGTCTCTTCCAGAAATATTTACCCTTCCACACTCTATCCCTACTTGCATTGTCTCCATCTACAGCCAGGAAACTGAGAGTGCAAAGTCCAAATGACTCGTCCCAAATCATTTACAAGCAACAGCAAACCCGTGGCAAAAGTCACACATTCACAAGTGATCAAGCTCCATCTGTTCAAATGGCTTTTGAACACTGTTTTAGTTGTTTTTTGCCACAACATCATCATTTCCACAGCACATCATCATCATTTCCACATCACTACAGGAGTAATTTATAACAAACTTTGAGAGACACATGGGACAATCCCAGCAGATCTGGATTACGCACACACAGAAATTGTTTTCATTTCCACTACTCACCAATGTTTCTTCAGCCTTTCTGCCATCCTCAAAACTTTGCCTGATGTAGCAGTATGAGAAAAAAAAAATCAAGAAACAACCGTAAAGTCAAGTCTGCCTGAGGCTTAACCTCTTTGTGAAACACTTGGGAGAATTCTGCTGCAGAGGGAAGAGTTTGGCACAGGGAGAAGATCCCATTTTTTGGCCCTGATGAGGCAAGATCTCCTAACTCTGCTGATGATTAAAGACAGAAGTCAAGATGGAACAGTGTTATATTTTCCTCCTATTCATCAAAATCAAGAGATTAAGTCAGGGCTGGACACTGATGGAGATTAGCTCTATCTTAATTCCCAGTTTTTTATCCGCAAATATTTCTTTGCCAAATCTGTGGAACAAAGCCAGCCCTAACAGATGTCAAGGCCACTCTTTCACTCTGTGGGCACAGCCAGGCAACATCACAAATCTCACATTCTGGAGCTGCTTCATGTTTTCACACACTTTTGAAGGAGCAGAAGAGCAGGAGCAGCACGGACATTCAGAACAAGGAGACAGTGAGCAACAGGATTTCCCACAAGCCCCTTTTTTTACAAAGACAAAGTTGCAGCAGCACTGTTTGTTGTCTAGGCAGCTCCTAAACTCTCCAAAATGCCCCAGCTTCTCTCACATTGGTCAATCTCTCACCAACACATCCTGCTTCTGCTTCCTCCTCCTAGTCAGGAAGAGCTCTGGGAGTCTCCTGTTTCAGAAGAAGATGCAGAAGCCTTGGGAAACCCACACAAAATTTTGATCTATAGAGAGTATCTTCATCACTTTTCAATGAAATATGAACACACTCTACTAACCAGGCATAGAAAGCATTTCAATTAAAGGCAAATAAAAGCATTTTTTATTGACTGAAGATGCCCTTAAGGTTATATATAGATAGATATAAAAACATAGGTAGATAGATAGATAGATAGAGAGATAGATAGATAGATAGATAGATAGATAGATAGATGCATACATACAAACAAAAATTACTCTAAACTCTAAACAGTTTATTCCCCTGTAGGTTATTCAGGGATTCCCAAAGGAATAAGGAAAAGGTATGGAAAGTTTATAAAAACACCCTTGAGTATGCAACCCCTCATGCAAAATGAACTCATGAAGTTCAGAGTCCTAAAAAGTTATCTGAATTTTCCCTGAATTCAGCAGCCAGCCCTATACACAGAAACACACTACAGGCTCAAGCAAACCTTGGTCCCCCCATTCAACAGCCTTTCACTCTCCATGGTCAATAACATTTTCATTGTGGCAAGAATACAGGCTCTCTACAGGAGGAAATATTAAATAAACCTGCCTACTGGAGAGGTTTCTCTTCAATTTCAGGCAATCTTTGTTTAGCTTAAACCCTTTGGAAAATGCTATCCCTAGGAAGTTTCCATTCTTTATTACACAGCTCTGAATGTAGTTGTGTGTTGGCAGGATGAAGGCCAAATCCGCTATCACATTGTGCTGGATGAGAAGCTCCTGAAGAACAACCTGCACAACGGCATGCACAGAGAGACCATGCTAGGGTTCTCCTACCAGGTTGGGTTCTTCCTCCACAACAGCCAGGTATTGCTGTCTGTACTTGCTGGGAGAAACAGGTTTCCTGCTTTTTACAAATCCATCTTCAGCTTTAAACTGACATGGAGTCAAAAGAAACTGTGCATCCCTCATTAGCTTCTGTGACTCAACAGCAAAAAAGTTGTCAGTCAAATGCAAGGCCTGTCTCAGACCTGCTTAATTCAAAGTCACCCTTGAAGATATCTTTGATTGAATTTGATTTCAGTTGTGCTGTTCACATTTAGATTTAATTTTAGGTATCTGTCTCTAGCAACAACAAACTTGAATTCCAAAGTAATCTTTAATCTGACTACCAAGCACTATTAGAAACCTGCCCTCAACTATAACACATTCATTTTATTTTCTGTGGATTCACTCCACTTTCAATCCTAGGAGCTCAAAGCACTGGGAAACAAATATGAATTGCCTTTCAATATCACTCATGGAAAAATCAGGCACAGCAAGATTAAGAGACATGGCCAGGAGAGGAACTTGGTCCCCCTTTTCCGTCCCAGAACTCCCTCTGGGCATGGGCAAAGGAAGACAAAAAGCTGCTCATCAACAGAATTTCAGCCCTGCTCTTTGCTCTATCCACAGTTGAGCCTTGAAAAAGCACCTGCAGGGGGGCTCTTGCTGGTGAGGGCACAATAGGAGTGAGGGGTAGCACTGAGATGATGAAAGTCCTCCTTGAAAGAGCAGCTGCTGGGAGGGTTTCCTTGAAGCCCCACATTCCCCACAGCAAACCCATCTTTTGGCATGTCTTAGGCTCCTTGTCCATAGCCTTTACATCCCTTGGAAAAAGCTGCTCTCCCAAATCCTGTTGCTAAGAAATTTCACATGCAAGTCATCCCATGCTCTCCAGTGCAGTGAAGAAGTTAAATACAGCAGCTGAAATATGAGCAAGTGCCTGATGCTAACTACCTTTGTTGGTTTTCCTTAAGTGATCCCTGTGCATTTCTCTTCTTTCTTTCACTTCCTACAGCTCAGGCTACCACAGAGCCACGGAACACCTCTGCTGCTCTTTAACTGATTGCATGTCTTTTGCAGCTATACGTAAACAATGCTCCTATAAGCTATGCAAACGTTGCCACAGACAAAGGAATTATTCATGGACTGGGAAAGGTCCTGGAAATCCAGAAGAACAGATGTGATATCAATAATACTGTGATCATTGTAAGTGGTCCTGTTCATATAGAAGCTCAAAGCCCTGAGTTCTAACATTAAGATCATGTTAGTAATACACAATTCTAATACATCTTTGTAACCAGATTACTTGTTTATAAAGTGGGAAGCATCCCTTTAAAAGAGCAAATAAAAATAACCAAATGATTTTTCCTTCTTCACCTTGGGGGAAGGGTGTCCCCATAGAGCTGCTCATAGGGATATTCTTCCTTGCTGAGTAGGACAGCCTCCCTCACCATCTTTACCTTGTAGGTTATCCTATAGCACCTCAAGCACTAGATTTAGAAATATGGCTGGAAATAATTTTTTTTCTATGAAACAACCTGCCTGCAGCTCTGTGTTACAGTCTGTTAACTACCTCCCATTTTTGTTGCCTAAGGAGAAGTGCAGAATTTGTTCGCAACCATCAAGCTGTCCCCCAGGAACAAAAGAAATAGTAAGTATTTTCTTTTGTTGTTTTTTTCATGTCAAAACTGGCTATATGTGCATTCAATTCTATTTTTAATATAACTGCCTCAGTGTCAACAAAAGGTGTAGTATTTACCTCTGCCTGCTACATGCACTGCTTATAGTCAAGAGACTCAATCCACCAGAGATTTTTTTTTCAAATCTACCTGGGATCAAGGTAGCAGAAGGGAAGCCTAAAGATAGTTTTATCTTTCAAGGCCAGTTTCTCATATGCACTGGGACAACTAAGACTCCTCAAACTGCAAAGTTTACCTCTACCACACAAAATTCGGGGAGTCCAAATGTTGTCTGGAGTATGCCTGCTCCAGAAGGAATTACAGAACCAGATTTGAGCCCTTCAAATCAGAGATTTGAACAGAAAAGCAAACTCAACCCATCCACAGCAATATACTGTAAGCTGTAATCACAAGAAGACTTGGAGATTAGAGAGACTTCGGATGCCCAGATCCAGCACATGAGAACTGCAGATATTTAGAGTTTCTTGGTACCTAACTTATCTGTGAAAGCCTCTCCATAGGGATTACATAAATATATTTTCCTTTCTTATTTTTTTAATTAATTATGCCAGTAATGGTATTCCAAAGCAGATAAAGTCCCAGCCACCTCATCAAAGTACTTGACTGGTAAAACCAAATTTAGCTCTTCGTGGATAAAACTCAAACTCATTAATATTTCCTTTACAATGAACAGCTGGATGGATTCTTGTCTCCTCAAAAGTGTATACTGGAATCAAAAGCTTTCTTCAGCAAACAATCTTTCCCCAGTTGTGTTCAGACTTTGAAGATAATTTTTCAACAGCTGTTTTTGCACAACTTCATGCCTCAGTTTTCCAAGAAGAATTAGAAAGATCAGAAAATATGAAAAATGTAAAACTTCTGAATAGAATCTATTTGGTTCTGAGCAAAGGCAATTTTAGACATCTTTAAAACATCAAATGACACTGAGTTAAAGTGATCATATGTTCACTAGAAATCATTTAGCTAATACATTTTTATTTCTAAAAGTATTTCCTTCATTTTAACTATGAATGTGTGAGTGCACAGCATGCATAAAGCTAATGTCCTATTTTTTGACACATTTGAAAGCTGCTGATAAATATTATTCAGAAGTGCATCTGTTTCTCCAATATTTGCTCAGGCAGGGGAGAAGAAATACTGTGTCCTCACAGAAAACCACATGAGACAGTACACCATCCAGGTCGGGTGCCAGCCCAAGTGTGCTAAAACCATCATTGTGAGTTCACTGCTTCAATTGTGGTAAAAACCAGGAATCCCCTTCCCTGAGCTTCATCCTTCTCATAATTCCCACTAAGCACACACACCATGTCAAGGCAGCTCCTGACAGTATATTTATTGACCTTTATTCTGGACACAGCAGAGGGTTAAAGACTGATGATAGCTGCAGCACAGAAAGGTCCACATGGTGCAAAGGGAGCACAGGTTTGGGAAGACTAACCCTGTGCTTGTCCCTAGAAATTTTCCTCCTCTCCCTGAGGTGCTGAAGGGCACTTGGAGTTGGGGTGGCAGCCTGTGTCCTGGCACATTGAAGAGCGTGGTCACAGACCAGCGGAACTGATGTACTGCTAAAAAAATCACAGAATCAAAGACTAGGTTGGTTGGAAGGGACCTTAAAGATCATTTAGTTCCAACCACCCTGCCATGGGCAGAAACATCGTCCCTTTGACCAGGTTGCTCACAGCCCCCTACAACCTTGCCTTGAACTTCCAGGCACGGGGCCACCCATAACTTCTCTGGGAAATCTGTCTAAGTGCCTCACCACAGTAAAGCGTTTCTTCCTAATATCCAATATAAACCCGCCTTCCTTCAGTCTGAAGCCATTCCCCTTTTCCTATCACTAAAAACCCTTGCAAAAACCCAGATCTCTCGTTCACCCTGCTTGCCACCCCGACCCTCAGCACAGCATTTCTGGGTTCCCAGACCAGAGAGTGCTGCGCGGGTTTCTTCGGCCAGCAGTGCCAGCCGTGCCCAGGACAAGCCGGGAATGCGTGCTTCGGGAATGGCGTGTGCCTGGACGGCATCAACGGCACCGGCACCTGCCAGTGCCAAGAGGGCTTTGCGGGCACTGCCTGCGAGAACTGCGACGAGGGCAAGTACGGCTCCAGCTGTGACCAAGGTACCGAGCACCCCGGAACCACACAGGGGCTTGCTGGCCTCGCCAGGTGTTCAAACCTTCCCCTTATCTTCTAACCATGTTCAGTCTAGATTCTAGAAAGGTACAGCACTCCCAGTCTTAAAAACATCCTTAACCCCTTTTCTTTTCCCATTATGGTGTTTTCTCTCTAATCCCTAGGCTGGAGATGGTGCCTTCTACTCTGGCACACTACAGACTTAGAAAATAATCCAGCATGCACAATCCTCCTTAGCATTGCTATTTTTCACTAATTATTTTCTATTAAAATACAGTTTCAGAGCCTGCATTTGGCAATAGAGGAAAGGTAAGCACAGTCTGAATTCAGAGCTTTTGTGTAATTAGAAACCAAAAGGCACAAGACGATGCCTTTCTTCAAACAGCCTAGAGCAGAAGGTGCCATCAGCAGGTGATGTCTGGGCTACCCCTGCTGTCCCTCCTGCCCCTTGCTGCACACACTGCCAGGGATAGTGGCTCCCCCCCTCTCTCCCGCAGTGTGCACTTGTGTCCATGGGAAATGCAGCAGCGGGGTCGATGGGGATGGCTCCTGTGACTGTGACATTGGCTGGAGAGGAGTGACGTGTGAGACTGGTGAGTGTCCTGTCTCTTTTTATTTCTGGGGTAAAGAGTGAGCATTTCAGAAAATGACAGAACTACAGCCATGATCAGATCCCAGCACAGCTTCCCACATGCAGTGAAATATGGGTCACATTCCTGCACTACAATTAATTAATATATTATTAGAGAGTTGGCTGAGACACTGCTCATGATGCTGAAATGCTTACTTGGCTAATTCTCTACCTGTGTCACCCTCTATCTGTCCCAGAAGAATATCCCATTTATTAAAGCTATATGTTTTCCAGAGGAGGATTACCCAGCACATTTTGACCCTCAGATCAAAAGCCTCTCAAATGCTTCAAAAAGTTGATTTAGATATACAACACCAGATATTAAATTATGTTCTTGTTAATGCAATAAAAAAGAATTAAGAAATAAATCATTTTGTGCTGGCTTAATACAGCTCCCATATCCAAATTATATGCTATTTAGACATAGTTAAAATGTATTCAGTAACCATTTCAAAACCCTAGCTATAATAGTATGAAATTAAAAAATGTTACAAGCATGTTTATAATAGCATTCTAGATCAGTTTTAAATTTACCCAGGAAAATAATTAGTAATAAGTAGAGTTTTTTTAAGAGTGTTGCTATACTTTCTATGTCTGAGAAAAATTTCAGCTCCTTTAGAAAACCTATCCTTATATAATTCTAATATTATACAAGATTCACCAGACTAAATGCATATAAATGACAATAGGTGAAATGTTTCCCTGACAAGATGACACAACTTTTCCTTGCAAGTGAATTTAAGTGGTATCCACTGATCTCTACAGACTCTACAGGTGGAGTCTCTACAGCAACTGAGAGCACAGTTGTCTGGCACAGAACAGCTTCACATGATGGGAACAAAAGACTCTGAATCTAGAAGAATGTTGACCCAAAAGGTTCTGATCCTTATTTCTTCTTTTTTTTTCCTTGTACTTTCAGAAATCAAAGATGATGCATGTAACGCCTCGTGCCACACCAGTGCTAAGTATGTATGAATATTTAGAGGAGAGGGGAGAAAAAGGGGACCTCATGCAAGGCAAAAATCAAGTCCACCTTGCTCATGATTTCTCAGTAGCATATCCCAGAGAGATAAGGAGCAATGTAAATCTAATGTATATGGTGATGAGGCCAAAAAGCTCAAACCTCTCATCTTTACATCAAAATATGCAAACAATAACAACAAAAAAAATGCTCTCACCAGTCAAGCACTGATATTGGGACACTAACTAGTTTTCAGAGGAGCAAGTGATCCCCACTGGACCTTTTACTGAGTGCATCTGTTCCCTCACCCCTGACCAGGCAGCAAGATTTACACAAGTCATCTCAAAAAAAGCCAGGAAAGGTGGTTGGAAAGACTTCTCATTTTCAGCCACAGTCTTTTGTAAGAGCTGATAAAGCAGAGGGGCAAACCCCCTTTTTCCCAGATGTAGGTCGTTCTCTCCCCTGTGTGTTTGTGACCTTCAGTTCACTGTAGCAGCATTTTACCAGGCTGTTTTGGAAAAACTACACTCTCAGATTTGCCCATTGGGACCCCAAACATTCTGGAATCAAGACTGTGTGTCTGACAGAAGCAGATTGTTCTTCTCTTGCGTATTTTTCATCCACTGACATACCTCTGCAGGTGTGAGAATAGGTGCAGGCGTGGCAGGACTAGGGGGCAATGATGAATTGTGCTGCCTGCATCCTTCCATAAGTTGAGTGCACACAAACCAAAAGTGTGCACAGATTTTTGTGTGAGTAGACATGCAAATTCTGGAGTTCTGCACACACACAAAAAAAAAAAATATATATATACTCAAAGACTAAAGCACGGAATTCTAATACCTAAAATAATACATTCAGAGCACATTTGAAAAGCTTGGTCCAACTAGGTCCATTTTTATGGTTTTATCTACCTTTTACTGTATGGTAAAATGCCTTGTTACTTCTATGCAACATTCTCTTCAGAAACACTCACTAAAACAAGGGCTGTACAAGACACGACCAATTTTTTTTCCCTCTCTTTTAAACGATGCCTTCCTCCTTTTACTTCATTAGCTGCCTTCTCCTATCAAATGGCACTGCCTATTGCAAGTGTGCAGCTGGGTTTGAGGGGAACGGAACAATCTGCACAGGCAAGTGAACTTTGTTTCTTCCCTTTTGAAAATTAAAAAAAAAAAAAGAAAAAGAGAAACCAAAGAAGAATGCTTGAATTACTCTCTGGTCACAGTAGAGTTGGTGAGAGATGAGCACTTCCCTATGCACCAGTTAAAAAACAGGAATTGATGCCAGTTCCCTCAAAACAAATAGCCCAACAGGTGCAGATCCATAGCAAACAAAGGGCTCCAAATCTCCAAGCTGTGAGGTATTGCACTGAGGGAGACCAGAGAAAAGGGAGCATGCCATGCACAACCCCTGCCCCATTGTTTGCAGAGTAATGAAACCTGGTTTGTGACTTTTACTCCCTTTCCCAGCAAAGCCCAGCAAAAGGAGGCCAACTCAGGGTACAATAACACTTTCAGCTATTGGAAGCTGTGTAGCTCTATCATTTCCTCAGCTTTCTGAACTTGCTCACATTTCTGGTGTGGCAAAATCCATTTCTTTAGACTAGAGAGACTTAAGAGACCCTTAGAAAGGGATAATAGCACCTTATGCTAGAGGTTCTCCAAAAATCCAGGTTATCCAAAACAGACTACTTCCAGCTACAATAATCATAATTACAATTTTTCTTGATTCTTAACTGGTTAAAATACTAATGTTTTTCAAAACAGAAACCCATTTTTCTACTTACTCACTACGGGTCCTAATCCCAGATATTGCCAGTCTTACTCTGACTGCTTTCATTTTCTCTTCCAGCATGAGATGAAAGTTTTAATCTACTGGGAGGCAACTCCCCATGTGCAGGAAGAACTGGGTGACACAGGTCACCTGTAGTGACTCTGCACTCACCACTGCTTCCATATACAGGATTCCTGGGCAAAACTATTTGCAGAAAAATATCAACTCCCTGGTCTGAAACTGCTGAAACATAAATTTAGAGTCATTTGAAACAAAGCAATTTTCAGGCTGATTTGAATCAGAGTGAAGATCAGACAAGACTCCCTCCCTGCTCTCAAGTTGTGAACATCCAGCTCATCCAGAGTTGGAGAAACAGTATGAGTATCCATCTGAATAAGAATCAGAACTTTCTGTCACAGGAGAGCTAGGTGGTATTATACTCTAGACCTCTGGCAAGAGAAGTTATATGATCTGTTTGCAGAAAATTTCAAGCTCAGGGAACATTTAAATGTCTATTTAAACTAGAGATAAACACAAACATCCCTTTTTTTGGTGTTTTGTTGAAATGAGCGGAATTGGAAGACAGAAAGTTACTGAAAGTCAGTCCTGGATGAATTCTAACATTCCAGACTATAAACATAAATTCAGTTTTCCCTTTTGAAACAATGATAGGTATTAAATGACTGTCACTAACAAAGTCTGTGGCCTCCTAATTCAGAAAGATTCTGTGTTCCGAAAACGTTAGTAAATCCCTTTAGAAGATGGAGACAGATTACCGTGAGAAGCCAGAAGCCAGTCCAGCACATTGGCTTATGCTCTGCTGTTGTCCCTGTTCAGCTATTGATGCCTGTGAGAGAAGCAATGGGGGCTGTTCCTCCAAGGCAGAGTGCAGGAGAACAACCCCGGGAAACAGAGCCTGTGTCTGCAGTGCCGGGTACACCGGGGATGGGATCATCTGCATCGGTAAGCACGTGCTCTGACCCACACAGAGGAAAAACCACAGGAGCCAGGTCTCCTCTGGGGGAATGATCCTCCTTCCACTCTCACCCAGAAGTGCAGCTTGCTGATGTTTTATGCCCTGATGCCAAAGGAATCTTCTCTTGCCACCTGGCTGCTGCTATATTTGGTAATGCATGCACCTGCAGTAGCACGGTGTGACACCAAATCTTATCAATCAACATCTGCCTCTAGCAAGGATAACCCCATCTCCAGCAGCTTGATACACACACACTCCCTCTAACCATCACAAAGACTTTTAGATACTGTACCACTCCTCCCCAGGTTTGGTTTCAGAAATGCTTCTGGGAGGGCTTTAGCCTCCACCAAGAAAACTGAAGACCTAGACTGAAGTACTAAGTAACTGAGGGAATGAATTTTGTCATAAATCTGCATTCCTAGTGTGCTTTACTTAAAATTCATTCTCCTTGGGTTTTCAGAATTACTCTCATTACTCTCTCTTTATTACACTGTTTCTGTTTTATAAAGAAATCAACCCTTGTCTGGTGAACCATGGTGGATGTGATAGAAATGCAGAATGCACACAGACTGGACCTAATCAAGTGAGTACTTTGCTGGTGAAGAAAAATAGTCCTAGCCAAGTGTTTATTGTTGGGTAAAGAAATATTTCCTCATGTCAATTTTGTTTTTAAGTAGAAAACTGAATCTCATAACAATTCTGAAAAGTATATGCTTTCCTCAAAAAGGCATTTGAAGGTGAAGTGCAAACAAACATGAAAAAAATATCTATTTCAGTGAAAGAAATCCAAAACTGCAGAGGAAAGCAGCATTTTTCTATTTCAAGCAGTTGTTTTTCTCCCTTGGGAGAGGTTGATGTGAAAAGTTTTAAGATTGAAAGTCTTACTAGATAATGTTTTTTATTGTCAGAGAAATTTTCCATGGAAAAAAAAATCCATTTTAGACTATCTCTTTTCCGCACACAGTTCAAATGTATCTACAAGGAGACAAAATGGCCTAAAACATAGCGCTTGCATAGGGGTTACAACATTCCAGCAGAAACTTGCTGATCTCTAGTTCTCTGAAAGTAATAGCTACAACCTGTTTACTCCCCCTTACCTGTGAGAATGTAATTAACATCAAAGTACTAACAACCTCCACTACAAAACCCCAGTACTGCAAAGGCAAATTTACAGGACAGAAATGCATCTGCTTTCTCTAGGGTTCTCACTCATCCAGGAGATACAAAAACACTGCTATTAGACTATGTCCCAGTTTCATTTCTGCTGCAGAAATCTCACTGAATTTTCAAACTCCTACATATTAAATGTAAATTCTAATTTGAGAACCATTAAGCAGTGAATTAATTGGAGAATATAATTAATTTCTTTGCAACTATATTTTATCTTCGTGATAACTGCAAATGCAAAATAAAGTAACCTGGACAGTGTCAGATGAATTTCCACTGCATGGGAAGTTGCCAATAACACACAACTCCAGGTGTGTTTTGAAGGTACTTTTTATCACTTAAACAAAGCAGGGGAAGGAAAGGGATAAGAGAGGAATACCAACCTATGCAAAAGAAACATGAGGGGAAAAAATTAGGGGTTTGGCCTGTTTTGTCAGCAAGAGAAAGATGTTCGGATGTTGGAGGCATCATTTCAAATTAACAGGACAGCAGAGAGGAGATCAGAGAAGGATAGGCAGGGAAAAGGCAGATAGAGTTTAAGGAAAATTATTATTTCTGAGTCTCAGTCTATGGTTACTCTTACTGGCCAAGAAGCTTCTCTGGGAGACATAATGTACTTTTATCTTAATAAATGCACATCATATCACAATGGAGTTATCTGGAAAAAAGTAAACTATATACTTGTGTGCTGAAAAAATATTTCAACATTCAACATTTTTCAATGTATGCATGTTTTCTAATTTTGCTTTGTAGGCAGTATGTAATTGCCTGAAGGGATATTCTGGAGATGGCAAAACCTGCACGTATATCAGTCTGTGTTCACAAGTGAGTGTCTATTTAAGCAGACAATTTCAGGTCACATTATGATCATTACACTTTTGGGGGTTGTATGCATTCTAAACTAAGTTAAGTGGGCTAAGAATCAATTTACATTAACTTGGCTAATCTTTAAATATCCTTGGTTCAGTACAGGCTTTAGTGCTGTCACTGTGAGAGAAACTAAATATGCAGGAAGGGCTTTTCCTCCACCACAGCCTGGATATAACACAAGTGAGAGCCTGAACTCATCACTGAGTCTTAAATAATGCACTTCAAATCCAATCCAGAGAAACAGACCCTCGTCTGTAGTGCTAAAACCTAAGTCAGAAAATTATTTGTCACACAGAGTTCCTATAAAAAGCCAGCAAAAACATTTCCTTCCACAGCACCCAATGCAGGACACGCCATGGCACTACCCATTCTGTCCCTCACTTGCCACTGCAGGCTGAGAACTAGCCACATCTGTTTAGCACAAGCTGGCTAACACACTGCAAGCCACATTCTGGCAGTCAGTGTGGTTCTCTGCACCAGCTGCACTACTCTGCCTCTTGGCAAGCTGCAGCAGGGACACATCCACTCCCCTGCGTACATTAATCCTCGGTGCTCTGAGCACAGTAACAATAATTCTCACCCTCCCCTCCTGGCCTCTCAACTGGCTTTCTCTGACCTTGAAAGGCTGCAGAGATGAAAGAGCAAGGGCAAAAACAGAAGATGGAGGAAAGGGAGTTTGAAGTTTTGAGCCACTGCTCCCTATATTTCGTATTTTTTTGCTTTTTCCTTTGTGTTCCAGAAGCTCTGCTTCCATCTGACTAATTATGCCAGGCTAAATTATGTACTAAAAAATATCATCTTGAGGAGTATCAGTGTCATACCAGAGGCTAACCTGGCTCCACGATAACCAAACCTCTGTGCAGCAAAGCTTCACAGGTAGCCAAGGCTGCCAACAGTCTGTCTAAGCCAAGCCAAATCCACAGCAAATCCACCCAAGTCCACTTCTTACAGCCAGGCATCTCTCTGACCCGTCAAGCCAGGCCTCCCAAAAGGACCTCCCAAAAGGAGCTAGCTTCTGCTCCCTCTCATGGCCCACGAGAAAGGATCTCTGAGATGATCAGCAACAGAAAGGACACCATTAAACAAGTACAAGAGAAAACAAGAAAGCCTCTCAGTTTTCCCTATTTTGATCTCAAGTCCAGGATAGAAATGTATTTGCAAGCCAAGGTGGTAACAGGGGAGCACCTACTTGTGACTGAGCAGAGCTCTGAGCCCCAACATGCTGCTCTTGGTTTAGTACAGGGAGTTTTCTGGAGTCAGGCAGCTGAATGAGATGTATCCACTGCTTCAAGCCCAAAACTGGACTCAGATGCAGAGAGATGTTTTAGAGACAAGGACAAGGCAAATCCCTGTAACAGCTGACCTGGGCCATCAGACAGTCCTGTGCTAATGCTCCTCCATAAATTCAGACTCCTGGCACCATCCCAGTGATTTACAGTGAGTAAATAGTTCCCCTTAGAGTAAGTCAGTGCTGCATTGGTAGAGAAGCTAAGACACATCCCTAAGGCGCAGACGGAGAGTTGGATCCTTTTGCATCCTTACATCATCATGGGGAATCAAAACTACACCCTCTGCATAAAAGGAAACTTGTTTTTTATAAACCTAAGTACTCTTTAGTGTTTGGAAGAAAATATATGCCATCAGATGTTCCAGCAAGATACGGTTTCAAAATGATCTTGTGATTAAACCTTTCTAAATTATATAAATGGGGGGAGGGAAGTGGTGAATTGGAATTGTTTTGTACACCTGGCAATGAAGGGATTATATATTTTAAACTTTGCTCTTACAAGAATAATGGAGGCTGCAATGAATTTGCCATCTGTAATGACACGGAGCTGACAGAAAGGACCTGCACCTGCAAACCTAACTACATTGGGGATGGATTTAAGTGCCAAGGCAACATCTTCCAGGTAAAGTGCTTCACATGTTTGCTGTCTTCTGTTTTTCTTCATACTTACCTAATACAATGGTTGAAACACACCACTTTTTTCTTGGACAAAGTCGTACCCCGGAATTTGAAGTCATCCCAATCCAAGAAACCAAGAATAGGAATAGGATGCTGCAAGATAACCTTAACTGCCAAAACAAACAAAAAACTCTAATAGACAATCATTATGACTGCAGTATTAGGGAGTTTTAGGTTTCAAAGAAGCCTGCTGTTTAACAGAGTAAGGTAAGAACAGAGCAGAAGCAATACTGATATGCAGCACTTATTCCAAATCAGAAGTTCCCTTTCTTGTCCGAGTGCTGCATTTGTTTTCACTCCACAGATGTTGCCTCACATTTGCAGCATCGTTACAGAATCTTGTTCTTAATTGCAGGAACTTCTCAGGAACTCCAACACATCTAGGTTTTATTTTCACTTAGAGGTAAGAAAAGGTTGAGTGGCTGGGGTTTGTTGGGGTTTTCTTGGGGGGAGCTCTCCTCCCTTTTTTTTCCTCTGAGATTTTGGAGCAGAGAGAAGCAAGGATCTGGGGTGTACCAACCTCCTTCAATGTAATTGGGACTGGATTAGGATTATCAGTCACTAATACTTGAGATGCTCAAGGTAAACTAAACACTAAAACAGTATTAATGATCTAGGGTATTAATGACCAAGACCAAGGTCCCAGGGAAAGGTAAGGCCTCCAGACTGGGCATAAAATTGAAGCTTTTACCCATTCACAGTCTGAGATCTGCCATCTCTCATGAAGCCCAGAGCAAGAACACACCTCTCATTTACTACCCCTTCTGCATCTCCAAACGGCAAAAATTTCAGTTGCCTCCCTGAAACATCACAGGGAGCTCTGTGTCTTACAAGACAGCCAGTGTGCAGCCAGCTCTCACAAATTTTTGGAGACTGGTGGCAGCAATTCTCTGTTTACCAGAAGCCTCAGGGCAGCGCAGACCTGTATGCTGGCATGCTAACCTAAAGGCCCATAATCTAGTTTTAGTTTTGCTACCATGGTAGACAGGTGGCTTCCTCTTGCTTTAAGAGAGCTCTCAATTTAGCTTATTGGTCATTGCAAAGTCCCTGCAATAGCCGAGGTCCATTTGTACTCCTAAGACTAACTAATTTAATTCCCTCATCTCCTGGGGGTTTTTTGCAGATGAAATAAAGACATGGCTATAAGACAAAATCTTCTATTTAATACCTGTGAGCAAAGGTGACAGACGAGGCTAGGAGTCAAAGTCCACATGAGGAATTTCTCTTACCCCTGTATTGCAGGGAAGGGAGCTCGACATGTGGCAGCAATGGAACTGCAGGCACCACCTCCCTGTCCACAGGGTAGTCCCTGTCACAGTGTGGCATCACTTGCACTAACTCATTGCTGCTTTTTTTTCTTAAATTTGGCAGGCCTTGTCTATCAAGGATATCTCAGGACCTGGCCCTTTCACCCTGTTTGTCCCTCACACAGATGTACTGAACAGTGACCCACGAGTAAGTAAAAGGGCTCTGTAAAAATGAGCTTTCTGCTTCAGATGCCTTGCTCAGCTGCTTCTCAGCCCCTCCATTCCCCACTGCAGGTCAAGGACTGGATTGCCAAAGGAGTGATGGCTCAAGTGCTCCGGTACCACATGGTGGCTTGTGCCAAACTGTTGTACAAGGACCTGACAGCAACCACCAACATCACCTCTCTCCACGGTGACCTCATACACATCAACTGCTCCCAGGTAACCAACCATGGACAGACAGGGAGCAGAACAGTAAAACAGTCTGCTCTCATTCACCTTTTTAAAAACTCCAATGGTTCCCTTCTCTCCTCTGATGCACAAAAATAAATAAATTACTTTCAAATAAGATTGTCTGTTCAGCTGAAGTGTTTAGCATTTATTTGGTACTCCAGGAGTGGCGTTCTACAAACCTTGCTTTGACACAAGCTATTTTATCCTCAGACTCCAGCTTTATGAGAGTTTGAAAAAGCAAAGGGCAATCTATTAAAGCTAAAAGTATGGTTTGCTGCAAAGAAAAGGTGGTCTGGGCTCATTATATCGAAGCAGTTCAGCATCAGCCTCATTTTCCCACAATGTTTCACAGAAAAAATGTTTTTGTTGCCTTTCCAGAACTTGCTGGTTTTGAACAACAAAGCTGAAATTATACTCAGTGATGCTGTTGGCACAAATGGTGTGATCCATGTCATAAACCAAATTCTGGTCCCTTCACATATGCAGGATTTCCCCCTCAAGAAGGTATGTATCACCATTCCCAGCCCAGGGGCTTCTCTACCATTATTATCAGATAGATAAAATCATATAAGTCAACAAAAAAAAGACAACAAAAAGACCTTATACAAACACTGTATGACACTGCTGAATAAATTCAATATTATATTTCAAATTCACTGGAATTACAGATAAAGCAAGAACAGTATAAGAGGATTTTTGCAGAGGGCTTTTATAGCAGCTTTGATTTTAAAACAAAAATTGATTTACAGGGAAAAGCAAGCCTTTATCTGCTTTTCTAACACCCAAATAATGTACTTCTTAGGTAAATTACTCACTTTTCCTTCTTTGTAGGAAAGTCTTAAAATGGTTGCAGCCAAGCATGGATATATTCTGTTCAGCTCTTTGCTAGAGGTAAGGAAACAAGAGACAGGAGTCATTGGGCAAAGGTTGCAAACAATTTTTTTTGAAGACAAAAGAACACACACAGCACATGGCATCACTGGCAGGATTTTTTTCAGAACCAAAAGTGCACAACAACCCTGCTCACCACCAGTCACACTCCCACAGAGGTTGGGGAATGTTAAGCAGACCCACAGACACCTTTCCCTTCCCCGCCAGCTCCGTCCTACTGTATATCAAGCTAACCTCAGGCATCTGGTTTTTAAAGCCAAGGTATTTGCAGGCTGGTGACCAGTCAGCTCACAGGGCACCATGCCCCAGTTCTACCTGACATTCACCCCACAGGGTCAGCGTCACGTTGGGCAGAGCATTAATCCTCTGCCCCAATTTTTGCTGTGCTGCAGAAAAACAACCTGCTTGGGCTGATCAACGATCCCATTCACAAACCCGTCACGCTCTTCTGGCCCACAGACACAGCCATCCGTGGGCTGCCACAGGAGCAGCAGGACTTCCTCTTCAAAAAGTCCAACACCAACAAACTGCTGCAGTACCTCAAATTCCACATTGTCCGTGATGCTGCGGTAAGCCCTGACATTTTGGGAGTGTTGCCACAGCCAAAACATGCAAGTCCAGACATGTGCACCTCCCCTTTTCTTTCCCAGGTGCTGGCCTACCAGCTCCCCAGTTCTACCTCACTGAAGACCCTGCAGGGCTCCAACCTCAGCGTGAGCTGTGGGGATAACGGGGAGATCGTAAGTGTTCACTCTGCCAGCACATTTGTTCCTCACCCCTGCTGCAGGATCTGTTCCTGCAGACCACACTCTGCCTTTGCACAGCCCCCAGGGAGGGTCAGTGGCACCCAAACTTCATTGGTCATCTCTGCTACATGCCAAGAGCCACACCAACAGATTCAGCAAACTGTATGGTTTGCAGGAATTTTGAAGCTGTCATTTGCTTTGCTGTAAGATGCTACTTGTTCAAAACAGCTCCCATTCACCTTGAAATACCAGCACACTGTAATTTCTACAATACCTGTGCAAAACCACTAAGATTAACCTGGTTTTGAACCCCATGAATGCAGCACCTGTATGAAAACTCTGGTGTGTAAGCACTTCCAGGTATATGCATAGCCTGATAAACCAGAACAATGTCACATTTCTTTTCGCAAATTTATCAGATCATACCTGGTAAGCATCTAAGTTTAAATATACATAAGATAAACCTGTGAAGATAAGACTGGCATATTCTGTGCTCTTCAGAAAAGAAAGATACCATAGAATCATAGAATGGTTTGGGTTGGAAGGAACCTTGAAGATTATCTTGTTTTCAACTCCTCTGTTATGAACAGAGATACCTAGACCAGGTTGTCCAAAATCCCATTCAACCTGGATGTGAACACTTCCAAAGACAGGGCATCCACAGCTCTCCGGGCCACTTCCTCCAGTATCTCACCAAGCTCACAGTAAAGAATTTCCTCCTAATATCCATTTAAACCCAGTTTAAAGCCATTACCACTCATCATTACATGCACTTGCTAAAAATCCTCCAGCTCACTCATATCCCCACTTAGGGACTGGAAGGTGCTCTAGGGTCTCCCTGAAGCCTTCTCCCAGCGGAACAGCCCCAGCTCTCTTAGCCTGTCTTCCTAGGAGAGGTGCTCCAAACCTCTGAGTATCTTGATGGCCCTCCTCTGGACTTGTTCCAACAGGTTCACATCCTTCCTGCGCTGGGAACCCCAGAGCTGGACACAGTAGTCCACACATCTTCCCATAGGAAGAGAGGCCCCAAAAGTGGGTTTGAGCCCCTATTTCCATCAATTTTACTTACAGGATAGTTTGACCTACCACCTTCCCAGAGAGCATTCCCACAGAGCGCAGGAACCCAAGGAGGAGCAACTCATGACCTGCCATGCTCCCCCTCTCCCAGGGCGCCCTTTTCCTGAACGATGGGCAGTGCAAGGTGGTGCAGCGGCAGCTGGAGTTTGACGGCGGCATCGCCTACGGGATCAACTGCCTGCTGACAGAGCCCAGCCTGGGGGGACGCTGCGACAGCTTCCTTACCACGGAGTTCATGGTTCGTGCCAGGTCCCTCGCCCTGACAACGACACAGCCCGGGGCCAGTGTCCACCTGCACGGGGGTAACTCCCTGCAGCTCTGCTACTTCTGCCTCACTTCACCAGGGCAGCTGCTGCACTGGTTAGAGAGAAATTAAGTACAGCACAAAGCCTCAGAGGTGCATAACAGAAATCCTGTATGCACATGAAGCAGTGCACAGGACAAGTGGTTCTGCTTAAGACCATGAAAAAAAAAAATAGCACCTTATACATGCAAGCAAAAATCTGAGCAAGGAAAAATCTTTCTGTCGTGGTTTTAAGTTAGTGGAAGTTCAAACTACAGATTTGTCCACAGATCGTGTCCATCATATTAACAAAGTCCACTATTAAAAATGAACAGCATTGCTACTCCAGAAGCACAAGATATGAAGGACACAAGATATAGAACTGCCTACTTTGCCTCAGTCTCTGACATTTCCTGATTTTAACACACCTGAACAGACACTGTTGGCATGGAGGAAGTTTCCTCCACTAACTTTGTTTATCCAGAGGTTTCTATTAGTTTTTTTAATGCAATAAGCTTTACCTTCTTTCTGCTCATCTTTTCTGTTCTCACAAAACATACAATTTGTTCAAGTCAAATAGCCCTTTATAGCCATTATTTTAATATACCTTTTTTTTTCCTTTTCCAGGGGCATTGTGTTAGCTGTTTCAGTAACTCTAAATGCCCTCCAGGGACAAAACCAAAGGTAAAACATTCAAACCTCACACGTGAGCAGTCTAACATGCTTACATGTGAAGTCTGTACTTAACATGTGAAGTCTGTATTTCACAACAGCAAACCAGAAGAAGTTTCTGGAAAAAATAAAAAGAGAATCTTTGACAGTGCTACCACACTATTAAGTGACAAAGTGGCAAACACCCAGGCGCTGGTGGTGGGGGATGCTTGTTGGTGTCACAGGCATGCACTGTAAAAGTGCTTCAGCTGACTCCAGAGCAGCCCCTGCACTCTCAGGAATGGTGCTTAGCATGTCAAAAATCAAAGAGGGTGGGGTTCTCACACATACACTCATCACATTTTGATTCAATGAACATAAGAAATCACAATTTAAAGAGGAAAACAAACCCCATGCAGCACTCACTTCCCTGTGCTCTCCCCCCTGCTCTATCTGTGCTGACACATGTGACACACAGGAAGGAGTCCACTGGTGCACCTACCAGTCCTATGGGCTGTGGAGGGACGGCTGCCGTAGGAACTGCTCCATGATCATCCACATAGCCAAGTGCTGCAAGGGCTACTTCGGGCCAGACTGCCAAGGTAGGATTCCCACCCACAGAGCCATCCTGTGCCCTCCCCTTCCCCAGTACAGCTGTGTGAGGTAAAGTTTTGCCCAGCAGGCAAAACTGGGAGAATTGGGATAAGGGGCTTGAGGAAACACCAGTTGCAAGATGAGGCAACTTGGTTGCAAGAGCTGAAGAACACAAAGTGTTAACTGCTTCTTCTATTCAGCTTACCTCTTCCCATTTAGAGCAAGTTTTAAAATCCATAGTAGCAGCAGGTGACTGCTCCAGAGAGTAAAAGCTGTCCTGCTGAGCAGATAACCAGCTGAAAGTCCTTTAAACACAGGCTCAGCTCCACATAGCAGTTCCAGCCAGTGCATAATTGCTCAGCCACAGGCAAGTGCACTCAGAAGAGTAAACTCAGAGGTTGCAGTTCTGAACAGGTGAGGACAATTTGGGAGGCTCCATTTCAGCAGTTTGTTAGTAGACACTTCCAAACTGTTCTCCTTCGCCTGTCATCCCTGTAGGGGAACAGTTCTGAGGCCCCTGCCAGGGCAGGATCTCTGCTGGTAGATAGGTCCAGCCACACATAGCCCTGCCAGCTTTCTCTGTCCCAGTTTCACAGATAGACACATGCAGATCCCATGCAATTTTGGCCAGCTCAGCCTGAGCAGCCCTTTGGGGTCACCGTGACAGCACATAGACCCATACAAACACACAAGGCTTGATTTGGGCAGTGCCACTCACAGGTGGGTCTGAATGAGCAAGCAGCCACATAACAGCATCCACAAGTCACAGTTGGAAGGATCCCCAACGCCTTTCTGACAGGAGCTGTGGAAGTGTGTCAAGGAATTCAGAACACAGGGCCTGCAGTAGTCATAAGTGCACAGCCACTTTTACACACCACCCAAGAGAGATGCATTTACAGGCGTTCACCACTCAATGACTTTTACAGAACACTAGATAATCAACAGTGACAATGAATAAACATGCACCTGAGCTAAAAAGCTTCTCTTTTCCAACCTCTCAGCTTGCCCAGGAGGCCCAGAGACCCCATGCAATGGCCACGGCTCCTGTGACGATGGGTACACGGGGACAGGAGAGTGCCGCTGCCACGGCGGCTTCAATGGGACCTCGTGTGAGCTGTGTTTGCCGGGCAGATACGGCTTCACCTGCAGGCGTACGTTTGAGTTCCCTTTCCATATCGATGCCTATGTCAAGCCTAAGCTATTCTAACTAAGCCAAGGAATGCTTCCCTCAACACCAGTGTTTTCCCTGGGTGCAATCCTCGTACCAGCGGATGGCACAAGGTCTCAGGAGGGAGAAGGAGAAGAGGGGGTGCAGAGGCCGCACAGCTGCATAGCCTGCACAGGATCTCCTACTCTTACACAGTACCTCAGTAACAGAACAGAAGCAGGGCCTCCAGGAACAAGTGGTTTTAGCTACAGCACAGCTTTCACCTCCATCCCCACAGAGCTTAAGGGAGCATTCTAGCAACATGGCTCCTCAAGGAATGCAGGAGGCCGAGGCCATGCACTACTTCCACAGAGAAGAAAAAGGACACCAAGATGAGGGCTATTTGAGAAGAGGGATAGCCAAGCAGCTGCTCATAAAACCCACCTCTTTGCAGCTTTAAATGTAAACTAGGTGGGAGCAGGATTAATCTCCCTTTAAACTTAAATGTCTTCCTGACATAAAGCCTTCAGATAAGAAGTTACAACATTAACGCTTCCATCCTAACCCTATGCACCTGTACTGCTCCTGAGGCACATAGGATGGGGGGTACAGGTAAGACTCCACTGCAATGTGCAACACGCAGTTTCATTTTCAGAGGCACATTGAACTAGTGTAAATTATAAAGTCATAGGACCACAGGATAACTAAGATTGGAAGGGGTTTCAGAAGGTATCTAGTCCAACCCCTTCTCAAAACAGGGTCAGTTCTGAGCTCATGTTGTTCAGAATTTATCCTGTCAGGACTTGAAAACCTTCAAGGATGACAATTACTCAACCACTCTGGAAAGTCTGGTCCATTGCTTGACTGGCATCATGGTGAAATACCATGAAGTTAGACTGATCTAAACTGTTTCTGGATAATACTGTATCTAAACTGGCATGATGATGTCTCTCTAGAGAAAGACTTTCCAATTCTGCAAATGACCACTGTGTTTCTTTTCTAGCTTGTGAATGCAAGAACAATGGGCAGTGTGATGAGGGATACTCAGGGACAGGACGATGTTTCTGTGAAACAGGATGGACTGGCCGGCTGTGTGAAACCAAGCTAGGTCTCTGCCTACTCTCACCAGACTCTGTCCATGGAGATGTGGGATCAAACTACTCACAGTTCAACAGAAGGTTTCTATAGATAAGACAGAAAGGGTTGATAAATGTCAGGAGCCATCTAAGAGCACTTAAGGACTCTGCTCTGGACTGACAAATCCCTTCACCCCACTGTCTCCTCTTCCGTGAGATGGCAATATGAGTTCCTACCTATCCTGTGGAGGGGCTTTGGGCTGTGACAGTCAAAAAAAAAATTCTTACAAGTTTTTCAGTTAGCCAGATTGGTACAAAGGGGTCTCCTTCTGCATGAAAGAAGAGTATTGTGGTACCAAAGCTCTTTGATTCCAGCTGTCCTGCCTTCCCTGCAGCTCTGCCCCCGGTGTGTTCCCCAAGCTGCTCGGCCAACGCCATCTGCACGGAGAACAACACGTGCCAGTGCAAGCCCTTGTACAACGGGGATGGGATCACATGCACAGGTGAGTTCCCACCCCTACTCATGGCCAGAAGGCAGGTTCTCCTCTCTTGCACATATACAGGAATGCACTTTGAAATGCTGCCTGCCCAGCCTAAAAAGTTCCACTGTGCAGCCAGTGGAACAAGTTTAGGATATACAGAGTTCAGGTTTTTCTAAATCAGAAGGCTTCTGCAGACTTTACCAAGTAGGACCATGGGCAACAAGTGCACTTCAGTCAGGCTTTGAAGACAGCAGCATTTTAAGCTGGGGTTCCCTCAGTGGGACGCAAAGATATAAGAGGGGTTTTCCAAAAAGAATGATTCTATGGATTTTTAATGACTGTAGGCAAGGCAGTTCCCCGGTAACACTGCTACAGAAAGAGTTGTTCTTTCTCAGCCAGCTGTCTTACATCTTTCAAAGTCAACCTGGCCAGAAGTCTGAGGGTTGGTACCATGTCTCCTGAATCAAGAACATCCTGACAAGGCCTTCAGAGCCCTAAGGGACAGACTGACAGAAATTCAGTAATGCCTCAGGAAATGGAAACAGCTTCATTTTTCCCAAAAAGTATCCTAGTATTTTTAGTGTGAAAGGACTGGCGATGATTTGTCTTTATGAAGAACATTCTCCTTAAAAGCAGACTTTACTCACTTGGGTTTTTTCCCCTGCAGCTGCAGAACTTTGCAAACAAAACAATGGTGGGTGCCACAAGGCAGCTGGATGCACACAGCATGGGGTGAAAGTCTTCTGTAGCTGCCAGAAGGGATACAAGGGAGATGGGTTTACCTGTCTTCCAATAAACCCTTGTGCTGATGGGTTCAACGGAGGCTGCCATGAGCATGCCATCTGCACTGTCATAGGACCTGTAAGTTGAATGATTTCAGTCTCCAGCAGGGCAGTCTGAGGTGTTTCTCTCTGGTGCCAGCATAAGTCTTCTCTGGCTGGATCACACTCTGTATCCCTCTAAATCCCTGTTTTCCAAAACAACCTTCACTTAGCTCCAACCTACTTTCTACATCAGTTTGGTATGCTTTCAGCTGAAGGCTGAGAAACAGTTTGATATCTCTGCTCTGGGGAATGGGGTAACACAGAAGCTGGTGTGTTTTGCATATATAGTCTTTCTGTCCCAATCTTAGCCTTCCCTAAATGTCTATCCTTCTGTGCAACAAGAATTTGTTGGATTAAAATTAAATACATTTTGGAAGCTCTATAAAGGGACAGCTGGGTATATATAAAGCTATATGAAGGGAGAATAGTGTCACTTGTTGATTGCTTGAACTCAACTTAAAAATCTCTGCAGCCACATGATGCAAATTCCATGACCCACATAGTCAGTGTGGTTAGGGAAAACTTGTGCAGGTGACTTGATCCAGCATTTGTCCTGGTGCTTGTAGGATCACTTCTTCATTCCATTTTGGTGTCTTGCCTGAGCTGCCTTCCAGGAGTGATCTAGAAAAGCCTTGCTGATAATCCATTTCCGCTGTCAACCATCACAATCCCTGGATGTCACCAATTCCTCCTTGGTTTATAGTTGTCATTTATTACTAGC
Organism: Anthoscopus minutus; assembly: GCA_013399455.1. Lineage (NCBI taxonomy): Eukaryota > Metazoa > Chordata > Aves > Passeriformes > Paridae > Anthoscopus > Anthoscopus minutus. Next base: position 12,911 of record VWYI01049280.1, on the reverse strand, counting down.
AGTGGGCTGTTAAATTTCATACCTGCTTCCGTGCCCAGTCATTTAAATATCATTTTGATATGTCTGACATCCATTTTTTGTGGATTATGTGTCACATAACCCTCCAACACGTGTTTTTAATTTTGTGGCTGAAATTATGCTTTGGTGTTAATCCAGCCAAGCACCCAAGTACACGTGCAAATGTTTGGTTTAGTTGTTAGTAGCAATTTTCTGTTTATCTATTCCTGCTTATACCAAGTGAAACTTCCCCAACCTGAAACACCAGCTTCACATCAGCTAAATGTTCCTCTTGGCCTTTTTTCTTCCCTCCCTGAGCAGGACAGGCGTAAGTGTGAATGCAAGAACAACTACATTGGGGATGGGTTGAACTGCTCCGTGATGCAGCTCCCCCTGGACCGCTGCCTGCAGGACAACGGGCAGTGCCACCCCGACGCCACCTGTGCTGACCTGCATTTCCAAGGTGAGGAGTGCCCTGCACACCACCAGCCCCATGCCCTGGGGCCGGTGACCAGGAGCCCTAAGCTCCCTCAGACCTCTACCTACGGCTCCGTAAAACAACGAAATTGCAGCCGGAACATGACATTATGTACCTGTATATTCATGCGGCAATGTGCGGGGGCAGCCCAGATAGGAACGCTACCCCTGAGGAAGCAATCTGTTCTAAATGCATTTCACAAAATCCACGGGTGTTTGTGCTGCACAGCCGTGACATGGAAACCCCTTTGAGAAGAGCTGCTCCTTGTCTCCCTTTGCAGACACCACGGTCGGGGTGTTCCACCTGCGGTCCCCTGTGGGGCAGTACAGAATGACTTACAAGCAGGCCAAGGAGGCCTGTGCCAATGAGTCGGCCACCATCGCCACCTACACCCAGCTGCTGTATGCACAGAAGGTGAGGAGGCCTCTCGGAGGGAGGACACCCCCAAGTAGGGCTGAGTCACTGTAAATGGAGAGGGAGGAGCAAGGGGGCTGCTCTGTGCTACTAAGCATCATTTTACGTCCTTTCCTTCACCCATGCCCCAGGGTATGGTTGGCTGGGTGAAGTTTTCAGACTTTTTATAGGTTTCACGCCTGCTCACACAGCACTGAAATCACTTGCCAAGTTGTTTGAAGTGATGCCGGGGTGAGAGGTAGACTTTCAGAGTATTTTCAAGGGGATTTTAATTATTAACACTTCTTAAAGAAATGTGCACTTCAGAGTTATGCTTAATTTATTTCTTTAAAGTAAGTCTCCAGGAATCTTTTTCTCAAATGCTGTTAACAGACCCATTTCCATATCGCCTCCCTTGGGCACATTATAGACAACACGTGGCTGATGTCAGTGTGATGAGCATCTCAGCCTGGGTTTGCAAAACTTTTTTTAGAAGAGTGGGTCAGACTGACTGTCTCTTTCTGGCTCCTTCCAACTACAGAAGGAAGACACACACTGTTTAGAGACACTTTTAGTGTCTCCATGTGAAGCTGGACTGGAGCTGGTGGGGCAGGTTCTGCCTGAGTGCCCCAGGGGCACATTCCATGTGCAGTTACTCAGCCCTACCACCCAGCGATTCTCCCCTGAGTTCTTCCCTTTTGGCTGTGCTGACCACAGGCAAGGTACCACCTGTGCTCTGCTGGCTGGCTAGATGGTGAAAGAGTGGGCTATCCCACTGGCTTCTCCTCCCTCAACTGTGGCTCCGGATACGTAGGCATTGTGGACTACGGGAGAAGAGTCAATCTGAGCGAAACCTGGGATGTTTTCTGCTACAGGGAGAAAGGTAAGAGGGTCCTTTGCCTCATCCCTCTCTGAAAATGAGACCAGCAGCACAGATTTTGGTTCCTTCCATCAGCCACAGGCTGCTAGATATACTGCAAGAGGCTGCCTCTTTTTTAACTTTAAAAAAAAAAAAATAACCTGTTGCTTACAAGTAGTTTTTCAGGCACAGGGTAGCCTAAAGTTCTCTTGGAAAGGGTGTTTGCACATACAGCTCTCCGTGTTTGTACCTTTCAGAGGTGAACTGCACCTGCAAGCCAGGCTACGTGGGGGATGGCATCTCCTGTAGTGGGAACTTGCTGCAAGTGCTGATGTCTTTCCCAACGCTGACAAACTTCCTCTCGGTAGGAAAAAAGGCTGGGCAGGAGTGGAGCAAAGCAGGCCCTGAGTGTTGTAGCCAGGGTTTGCTTCACTAGCCCAGAAAACACAGGCAATAGCAATATACCAGTGAAGCAAGGGCAAGTGGTCTATATCTGCACTGACCTGGTCTAAATCCAAACCAGAACATACTACTTTTTTAATTACTTGCTCCAAAGAGGTTCCTGGGTTCTAAAATTCAGTTGGAATTAAAAGCCTGGTGCATCTTTAGCTTAAAGAAGACCCTCTGCATAACTGTTTAAGCATCACAAGGAGCTCTGTGCTTTGGAATTTCATTGAATTGCTACTGGGAAAAGGCAAAGTGTTAAGAGCCCTTGCCACCACTCAGAAAGGCACTATATGTATCAGCAGCCTCAAAGACAACAGAGGCCCAGCATCTGCAAATCAGTTTAATATGTACTCATCAAATTAGCAGCTGGAGCTGGGTTTTGAATACAAACTTCCTTTGGAAAGTCACTCCAGAGCTGCCTGGATAATAACAAAGAGCTCCTTTGTTGTTGTTTATACAGTGCCATCTTTTCTGCACAGGAGCACACAATTGCTCTCTAGTAAAGCTGGAACTTGTTTCTGCCTAGGACATCATGGCTTACTCCAACACCTCCAAGAAGGGGAGAGAATTCCTGAGGTACCTCACAGACCTTTCAGTGCACGCCACCCTCTTTGCTCCAAACGATGGTGGGTTAAAGGAAAATGAGGTCAGAGTTTTTTTCTTTTTTTCTTTCCTTCATCTAACAAAGCTTCTTAAACAGCTATTATGGGTTTCTGCATCCTATTGAAATTTAAGCTTAGGAAAATAATATTAGTATGATGTGACTTCTGCTTAACCTCATATAATTTAAACTCTGCTCACAAAAGACATTAATTCATTGTTTCCATTTCCCTTCCATGCTTCGGGGTGCAAGGTTATTGAGTGTTCAAGTCACTACAGAGACTTTTCCATCAGGGATTTTAGTAACCCTGTTATGAAGAAGTCTGCCTGAGATGAAATCTGTTCTGGCTCATTAGCATGGAGCACAGATACTTGAAGAAAGCAGCACACAGCTTTGGTATTTCCCACAAGTACATTAAAGGCATCCATTCCTAACTTCATTTCTATGCTTATCCCTTTTATTCTTTCTTTCCTTCCTTCAATCAAACACTGCATCAAACAATGCACAAGGGTTTATGCATTGGTTCACAACTTCAAGCTATTTGGTATATCTCTGAGTCTCATCACTTCAGGTCATCCTACAGAGGAAAAATTCCCCTGGAATTAAGGTCCTGCCTGCTGCAGGCAGCCATCAGAGGCCAGCAAGGACAGAATGTCCCACTGTTCCCCTGCGGATTCCCCAATAACCTCCAACAATGCTGCTCTTGCTGGAGCATTAATAGCAGAGGGAGAAAAAAGGTCACAGGCACACAGCTTACTAGCAAATCCAAAGGATTAATGAGATTCATTAACACTCCTTGTATTTTGCCCTCATTTGCAGACACTTTCTGGGAGAGACATCGAGTATCATTTATGTAATGCCAATATCATGTTTTATGAGGACTTGACCAATGGAACCACCCTTCTAACTCATCTAGGGAAAAAACTCCTCATTACAAACACTGGAGACCAGGAACATCAAGTCCCCACTGCTGATCAGGTAATCTGTAATAATTATATTTAATTAATATTTAACCTATAATAATTATATTATATTTATATTTAAAATATCTGTAATAATTTATCTGTAATAAATTTCCCATCTTAGTGCTTTTCCTCCTCCTATGTTATACCCTGTAATCAAGTGACACACTGATCTGGAGGGCATCTTGATAAGGTTTTGATAAGGCTAGAGTGAGCAGCAATGAGAGGCTGAGTTCAGAAGTTCTTTTTCCTGTCCAGAGATTGCAGGATAGCAGCTGGAAAACTGCAAATTTACAAGCTTGCAAATGGACATCTCTTACCTGTAAAACTTAAAAGAAGCTATTGAAGTGGCTTTCAGGAATGGAAAAATGGGGATATGGGCTTCATTTAACTCTTCTCTCAGCTTGGTAGGATTATGGGAGATGGCTGTGTGATAGGTGAAGAGATGAAAGCAGCAGCTTATCATTAAAAAAAGTTTATTGGTAACTTTCTGGGGGAGGCAGGAGACAACAACAGAGCTTTGCTCACAGCAAGCAAACTAGCCAGAAAACTTGAGTGGCCAAGTGGCACCCTCCATAGTGAAAGTGGCTGCCTGGCACTCAGGAGTGACTGCACTTCAAGGCAGAGCTTGGAAACTGCACAAAGATCACAAAAAACTTCAGTTAGAAAGAAAAAAAAAAGGAACAGAACAACACGAAGGCAACACACAGGTAATGACAGCTACTTCATGCACAGGAGAACTGTGACCAGCCAGGGGCCATCCAAAGCTGATGTCCAGGGAGGCAGTAGTGTAACTTTCCATGCTTTTTTCCACATGCCTTTTCTCTCTGTCAGCAACTAAGGGTAGGAAAACCATCTTAATGTCTATTTCAGTACCAAAGGGAAAAGGGTCAAAGCTCAGCTCTTATTCCTTCTTTTCCTGGCAGAGCGAGGTCCGATACGCGGACAGAAGTGCTATTGTTGAGTGGGATATAATTGCTTCCAACGGGATCATCCACATCATTTCAGAGCCTTTAAAGGCTCCATCAGAACCTGTAAGCACAACTTCAGGTTTTTGGGGTAGTGAGAGGTCATTGTGTCTTATTTTACCCTAAACTCATTGTTGACATTCATATATTCCCAGTTTCCCTGACATATATGCAGCTTTCAGCTTAAAAGGTTACTTACAAAGAGAATTAGAAGTTGAAAACAAGGTACCAGTGACACCAAAAATGTGTCTGGACAATTTCTTCCCACAGTTTTAATTTTTTTTTCTTTATACAAAATAATGGAGCTCATGTATGCAACAGAGAATTTTAAAAGCTCCATTTTAGTTCTTCCACTTTCAAGCTTCTAAGGCACCTCATTTACTCTTGCCTTGGCATTCATTCCTATCCAAAACAACAAGGTGTTTTGAAAATAGATATCTTTTGCCTGCATGAACTCCAGCAAAGCTCCCAGCTGCCTCCTTGGTCCACAAGGTTTACTGATGGACTTGGCAGTGCTGCGTGAACAGTTGGACTCAATCATCTACTTCAACATAAACAGTTCTGTGATTCTATCAAAAGGCCACATTTAAATGTCTCTAGGGAAACCCAAGCACAAGAACAGCTCAGAACCAGGGCATATCTCAAAGGGACACTGATGTGCTTGGGCGCTGTAAGCTGAGCAGTGCTCACCCATAGCTCACTCACCCTCCCCCTTGCTTCCAGGCTCCTCTCCACGCCCGTACCGGGACAGGAATATTCTTTGGCATCTGTCTAGTTACTGGAATTGTGGCTCTTATTGGATATTCTTACCTCAGGTTCAGGAAGAAAAACATAGGCTTCCAGCACTTCAAGGTAGGTGGAAGGTGGGAACACGAAGCCAGGGTGGGGGGAACAATTGCACTTCCCAAATTCACAGCTTTCAGTTTCTCCATATATTTTGTTAAGCTAGAAACATTCCTGATCACTTCACACTTGAGCTGTTCAGACTGAGACACAGAGGAAGTAGGGAAGGCTCACAAGCTTCCCTTGGATATGAGATTACATTTGCCTCCAGACCTCTCCACCCAAGTGCTTGCTCACACAGACACTTCCAACACCAGAAAGCTCACCCTTAGGGAAGCAAGGAATTACAACCACTGCTCTCCTCCCTCATTACTATTAATTTTGTTATTCTGGAAGTTGAAAAGTTTCATAGGAAAAAGGCCAGATCCAACAGACAAATTGAAATGCCTGTAGGATTGAAAAGTGCAGGTTTTTATACTGATGCACTTTCATGCTTGATTTCTCTTAACTAATTTTGCTAGCAACACATAGATGCAAAACCAGTCAGCAGCAGCCAAGATAGAAAGATGAGGAAAAAAAAATGTTACAAAATATACAAGTATAAACCCAAAAGAAAGTCTACCTAGAAGCAAACAGAAATCCCTTCCTGTTCTAGTCCCTGCATGTAACATGAATTATCTTGTCAAATCAAAACCCAGAGGAAACACTTGTATTTTTAAATAGTTTCAATGAGAGCCCTCAGGACTAACCAGGTACTTTTTACCCCAAGCACCATTTCAGAGCCACACTTCCTCTCCCATTCTTTGCTGAGGCTTAATAAGAATGGAGAGGAAAAGCTACCAGTGTTAAGTGACCTGAGATGGAACAACCAAAACCACAGTTCATGCCCAGAGACAGAGAATAAAGCCAGATGAATCTCAACATTGCACCAGCTGATAGGGAAGCTCAAGTGCCCCGCTTAATGTACTGGGAGAAGAGGATGAAATTTAAGCAAGTTTGTGTGCTTTTGTGTAGTCAAAAGATGACACTGATGCAACGTCACTGGACAAGTCACAGCCTTCAAATATCACCAACCCCTCATATGAAAGCTCTTCACTGACTTCACCAGAACCTACTTATGATCTTTTCTCAGTAAGTGTTCCTTTTGATTTGAGATACTACTAATATACTGGTAAGAGAGAATGACTTTATGAAAGAAAAATGTCTAGTTGGAAAACAATCATTAATTCAAGAAACCTGCACTTGAGTTCCTGGCTCTCCTCTTTCCCCCCTGCCTCACCTGTAGTAGAATTGAAGTTGTGGCCAACAGCTGCATCTCAAGGCCATCTTCAAAGACAGCTGAATTAAATTGTACTTCAAATGCCACTGGATGACAGTGACATGTCTATACAAACTTAAAAAGCCTTCTAATTTTGTCTTCATGTCTCCTTGCTACAAACACAGCTGAGAGCCATGCTAGCACTCCAAAGAATCTGAAATGCGGCAGGGAGGTGGCTGGGAATCCAGGGAAGGAAAGATTGCACCCTCATCTACACGTACAGTCTAAAATCAAAATGCACCATTTTGCATCCAGTAAAAGGACTTGTTTGGTGCAAAAATATCAGGTGCCAACTCTGCCATCTGTACGGACAAATTTGCCAAAAAGTTACTTTTGTTTCTTAATGCAATGTTCCGGTCTGATTTTCTTCTCATTCTATTTTATAGGATTCAGATGACCAGCAGCTTGTGATGAGTGGTCCTCATGATCAGAACTAAAACCTGAATTTGGCATTAGTCATCTAATAAACACATTTTTAGTTACACTTACTGTGAAAAAAGAGCACCTATACTACAGGGAATAAAATCTTGTTACAAATGAAAAACCAAAAGAGCACAGCTTTATTTAGGATGCCTCCTATATTGCTCACAGGGACACCAACTTCAGAAGTGTTGGCTGAATCTGAGCAGTACTAACTATGAATGCTAAAAGCAAAACTGAGTCTCAACTAACCTACCCAGAAGCAGACTACTCTCTGGGAAAAGCAGCTGATTTTCTCTCACCTACTATTTAACTGCTTTTATTTTTCTTCACAGACTTTAACAGGGCTATAAGCACCCAGGGCTGCTAACTTGGCAAGTATCCTAAATTTTCTAGTACTCCAGGCCTGTGCTTTCATTTTGGCTCAGTTACAATTAGAACAGGCAAGCATGAAACAGAATATGTGGCAAACCTCTATTTTTAAACTGAGGGGATTTATTGAGGGGATTTTTTTGCTGGTATACTTTCCTGTTAGATAGTCAGCAGTAGGAAACAACCATCCTGACTGTCCCCCTTGCCTCCTCTAGCTTCTCTCTCTTGCCTCGAGCTTGGCTTGGTGTTTGGCTTACATCTCACCTCTTTGTACAAAGGGAAGCAGTAATTGAGGCAGCTTTAGGGAGAAATTCAGGTGATATAAAAGCATTCAAATGAACCATTTTTGTGAGAAGTGGACTATGAAGATGAATATCCCCTTGCCATGCAACATCTATATTGAGTTCCTCAGGTCCGAGAGGAGCAGCAGCAGGAGCTGCTCCTTCACACACTGTGTGTTTCTATCAAGCACAGCAGTAACAGCTGCCACTGTCACCACACACTGTGAGAAATGAATCCAACTGGAGTTTGATTCATTGCCATCTCCTTCAACCAAATTATTAAATATCATAATGACAACATGAGAACATGACAGAAACCACAAAACAGCAAGAAAAGAAAGGTTTCCTTTCTGGCAGCAGTAACATCCCCCCAGTCTATAGGGGCAGGAGGGAAGCCCAGGAAAGCTTTAGTTACCTCTGGGAACTACCTCAGGATGTATTCCCTCAGAAAAAAGGCAGGGGGCAAATCCAGGGTTGTTGATGCAGCTATCAAGCACAAGGAAGGGAATATAACGTGTAAACACACACCCATCTGGATGAAACAAAGACACTCAATTTCCCCATCTCCTTCCCGTGTCCCTCTACACAAGCCTGTTTTGTTTTCACAGACTTTAGAAAATTTAGAACATAAACACACTTAAACACACACATCTAGGAGAGTTTTCCCCACAGAATTTTGCAAATCAATACAACTTTCCTTCTCCCCAGCCAATCAAAATATTAAGGTTCACAGAGACCAGAAGATAAAGTCCACGCATTTATTTTTGAAACAACCATTAAATATTTTTATCACAAAAAAAAAAGCACTCCACAATTCATTAAACTCTTTTTTACTGGCAGGCCACTCAGCTCTGTGTTTTTGATAGATCAGAATAAAAATTTCTTCTTTGGTGTTCACGTGAACAATACTCCCAAAATTAGTACAGAGACACAGCCCATTAACATGCCTAAAAATCTCTTTGAAATCAGTAACATAAGGTTAAAATAAGTAATGCAGAGAGCAACAAGGTGAAATCGTTAAAAAAATGAAAGACATTTTTTAAAGTTAAAAAGCAGCACTTTAGCACTGAAAAATGAATTGAAAACTTGAATATTTTCGCTTGAGTTTTTATGATATATAGTTGGGTTATTTTAAAGAAACATAACCCTTCAATAATTAACTTTTTTCATGCAACATTGTTTATTTCAACAAGTCATGCAATATAAACAATATTTTAGTTTAGCTGACTGTTGCAACATAGCTTGGTGGAGAAGTCTGATTTCTAATTTAAGAGAAAGGAAGGGTGGGAGAAAGAAATAATCTTGAACCAAAACGTGCCTAATGAGCATAATATAACCATCCAAGCCAATTAAACTGTTCCTGCTTAACACAGAATGAATGTACAGCGGTTTGGGTGGGTCTTTTAAAGAATGCATTGAAATCTCTGGATCATGAGAGGTGCTACACAAACATAACACCAAGTTCAGCTGAAGCTGAGCGTTAGGATAACGAAATGAAAACAAATCAGGATGTTCCCATCTTTGTATTTCATTATCAAGTTATGCTAAATATTTTTTGCACAGCCCCACCAAGTCAACTCTTGATGCAGGCAAACTTCCTGCAACAATCTTTTTATTCCAGCAAAATAAGCAGGACAGTCAGATGAACTTAAGTACATTCATCTGTTTAAACACAGGGGTGTTTAAATCACACACTTCAGTCAAGTTTGAAATAGAAGTATAGAAAAAATCATAAAATCTAACCCACCTCTGAGAACTTTGTACTGATTTCAAGCATACAGGAAAACTACTTACAAAATTGTGCAGGCTAAATTAGAATACATTCTTTACTTTGCAAACATGCTTTTAAAAACATGAAATATGCTGTATATGAAATTCAATCTAGGTACTTGCACATACAGACAGGTTAAAAAAAAATAAAAAACAAACAAACCAAACCAGAAAACTTTTGGTCAACAAAAGTTTGTTTGCCTGACAATCATAATATAAAGCAAGTGATATCCCAAAATGAATACCAAATGCTGAATGTTTTGCTAATCACATGCTTTTAAAAACCATGCCTTTAATAACTAAAATTTGAAAATTATTAATCATATTATGCCTTCTAAAGTGGCTGGGGTGGGAAGCACCACTTAAAAACCCAAACATTTCCTTTAGATTCGGAGAAAGGAAACAATTCTTATTTAAAAACCACTGTACAGCAGTTCTATAAAGTGCTTCTTTGAGGAAATACATCAACAGATGTTTTCCTTGTGCAAAATAGACATTTTTCAACTCAAATCTTTGAAACACATATGCTACCCAGAGTGTGTTCATGCCTTACCTTCAATATCAGTAATTCAATAAAATTTCTAATCTATATCAAAATTAGTTTTCTTTATTCAAAATGTGTACCACTCATAATTTAGCTTTCAGGGCTTGAGCTAAACACGTCATCCAAAAACTCTGGGTTTCACTTTCTCACTTCTTAATTTTCCTTTAAGTCTTTTTTTGCCCATTGTGCATGTTTACTTTGGACTGTAGAAGTCCATTACTGAAGGCTATATGAAATACACTCTCTCCTAGGGAAGAGCAAAGCCACATTGAGTACCACAGGAATAAGACACTGTTAAAATCTTTAAAAGTAGCATTTAGGATCAAACTAAAGCCTGATAGAGAGATCTGTCTCCACTTTGAAACGTAAAACCTCTTGAAACAACTATTATTAGAGAGTGGATACTGAAGTGTTCTGAAACATAATAAAAAAGGTACTTAAAAGTTAAGAGAAGGAAGCTGAAGCAGCCCAAGCTACTGCAAGTTTCAGTTTTAGGCTCAGGTCCACCTGCAGCCAAGCACAGACATGGCAAGAACAGAAACTGCAAAGACAGGAGAAAGAGCCCGGGAGCCTGAGCCTAGTGCAGCAGAGCCAGGACACTCCAGCCCTTGGCCGCTCTTGGGTAAGGCTCCATCTGTAGCAGCAAGGAAAGGTACAAAGTGTGACTGTCCCTCTCAGTCTCACCCTAAGCTGGTTACCAACTTGTGTCACTGAATTACTAATACTGGATTTAAGCTCTTCCGTGCCAAGATCCATTACAAGCTCCAGCTGGAGTGCTGAAAGGAGCCAGAAGAAAGAGTCCTGGTATTTCTTGGTGAACCACAGGGCTGCAGATCAAATTTTCACTGAACATGCAAAAATAACCACCCCAGAACACCAGCAGATCTCTCCCTTAGATGTGCCCTTCCTCCTGGCCCCCTACTAGTTTGGCAGTCCATCATCTTTACTCTCTGTAAGAGGAGTTTTCACAAGTCTGAGCAGGAGAGGAGAAAAACAGGTAAAAAGCTTATGAGAGTAAGTACGAAATACATATAAACCAAGGTAACAGATTTAAGTGACTTAAATAAAGTATGGGTACATTCAAGAAAACCAACAGATATTTTTCCACTTTAGAGAGGAGCCACCAAGTGTTTATTTGATCTGAACTGTTTCTTGTAGGAAAGGTATTTTGAATGTACCAGGGCACAGCTGGTCTGACCAGCCAGGAAGTTCATGCTGCAAAGGAGTCCTTCTTGGATAAAATGTGTAATCAGGTTCGTAGTTCAAGAGACAGCTCAGTGATGCCATGTAAATATCCGCAAATCTAGAGAGACGTCTCAGGAAGTAAGTTGGATTCTCATCAGTTCTGAATATGCTTCCGAACTGTGCATTGAAGAAATTCCTGTTCATCTCCCTGTCCCCCAAAAAGAGAAAGCAAAGACAACAAAGTGAACAGACCTGCACACACCTCTTCACCAGCTGGCATCCATAAGTGGAAGCAAGCAGATCCTAAAACCTGTTCTACTTATTGCTCTCTCGCCACTGTTCTTCAAAATACCGAAACGTGCCATGGAAGTTTTTTATCTCTTGCACATATACAACCCAGGTCTAGAAGTCACAGTTATGAAGAGATTCACACATCTCCCACTAGAGATAAGTTGCTTCTGACACCAGAAATATGACATCTCAAGCCTTCTTTTCTAGGGATTGTGAAAGAAGATTTTTGCCTTTATCTAAATACTAATGACATCCAATATTCCAAAGATAAAGAACTTCTTGAGAAAAGGCAGAGATTTGGCTTAATCCACACAAAAAGCTTAAGAACACCTTGGAATTAAGTTCTGGGCATTAGTCAATGCCAAGTATCATACCCATTTCATTTATTCCCACATTTCTGGGGAAGGCTGCTTGGTACAGCTGCTGGCCTTGAAAATTGTGTACTTCACAGCCCCTGCCTTTAGGGATTTCTCCGTCATGATAACAGATTATTAAGACTTCTAGCCCTATTACCTATCTTTGTGATAAATCCACTGCTAAATCCAGTCTAGTCAGAGCTCAGTTTCTATGTACTCTAAGATGTATTACAATCAGCAGAAATCATGTAAAAACCCAGAAAAGTGACCTAAGTCTTTACGAAGAAATACATTTTTTTATTTGTGCAGAAGCTGTATAATCAACAGTGACAGATGAACTCTGAGAGACAGAAGAATCAAAATGAGATGCAAAGGGATTTGATACGACGTTACCTTTCCACACAGAAAAGTTATATCTGTTCTAAAGACAGGGAACAGGGAAAAGGGTCCATATGTACAAAGTGTCAGAGGGGAGAAGAGCTGCACAAGGTAGAACATTAGTTTAAAAATATTTTATAATATCTGCATCTACCAGGGAATATAAACCAGAGATGGAAAGAAATTGCAAAGAAACCTGTGGAATATACTACATAGAGCCCTTGGCTACCAAAGCATACTGCAAATTCTTCATCCCTGTCATCTTACCTCATTTCCTTTCTTTCCTTCTTCCATTCTTCTAAAATCATTTGGGAATCAGGATCACGGTGAACCTGAAATGTAAAATGTGGATAACCGATAAGCAAGGATAACTTTGTAAATAAGCCTTTCTATCAATAAACTCTTATCAGCTAACAGGATATGAGCATGAAACAACCAAAAGCAGGAATTGATCCAGGCAGACAAATGGAGAAAGGGGTTGTTGAGGGTTAGGTGTCCTTTTTTTTTT